>JAVJIX010000348.1:0-200000 GCA_036785185.1 Paratrypauchen microcephalus | reverse complement strand
CAGACCACGGGCCCACCTTCCACCTCGAACTGAAAGTGGGGGACTTTGTTGCCTACGGCTCAGGTCCCTCAAAACAACAGGCTAAGCAAAATGCAGCCTCAAAAGTTGTGGGGGACTTGATGAACCTGCCCGTGCCAGAGAACACCACTCCATATTGGCGTAAACCCCACCTGGACCCGACGGACGTACCGGAGCGTCCATATTTCTTTTACAAGAAAAACCACGTCAGTGCCCTGATGGAAATCCTGATGGTGAGGAGGCAGAAGACGGCTGAGTTTAAGGTTGTTGCTGTTAGAACCTTGCCCGGGAACAGGGTGCAGTACACGATGGAGGTAAGAGTGGGTGGAATGTCGTGCCAGGCTGAGGGTCCCAGCAAACGGAAAGCAAAGGCCCTGGCAGCAGAGAAAATGCTGCAAATGATGGGGTTCCAAGAGCTAATGGACCTTCATAACCCTCAAATGCAGCCAGACGAGGAGCAGGTGTTCCAGCAGCACGTTTTCGAGCTGCAGGAACAATTCAAGATGCAACACCAGGAGGCCGTGAGAGCCCTTCGACTACCAGCCCAGGAACCTGGACTAAACCAGGAACCAGAAACAAAACAGGAACCTGGACAAGCTCAGGAGCCCAGGCCAGTCAATACCCCTCCTCAGGATATCATGAATCCTACTAACTCAGAAGTTGAGCCGGTCCCACCAGCCTCAACCCCAGAACTGGTCCCAGACTGTCAGGACGACACTGGTCCAGCAGAGGACCACACTACACCAGAGCTTTCCGACACAGTGCTCCCTCCTGCCGAAAATCAGGTGTCTCTGAGTCCAGCAGAGAAGCCTGTTCTGCCAGAGGACAATTCCACTGAGGCGCAGATAAGTGTTTTAAGGGCATGTATGTCACTTCGTTTCCATGGAAATCAGGGCGTGGACCAACTGCGTGAAAATGCACACTTCGCGCAGTCATATATCCCAGCATGCACCGCAAGCTACTTCTTCTACGGGATAAAATGGAGTCGGCGGCTTATAGTCGCGAGACGTGACGCATTTCGCTGATACTTCCACGGAGCGTGCAAGTATGCATAGTCCTGAGTACTCTTAAAACCACGCTCTGAACTGTGCACACTGTGAATTGAGACACGTCTTCAATTCCCAGTGTGCACAGTTCGGAGTGTGGTTTTAACGGCGCACACGTCTCTTCCGGCGGTACAACTGCTGTCCCATTTCGTTTTTGTCCCATGCGCAGTTAAAATGCACCCTGAAAACCGCAGTCGTTTCCATGGAAATCGGGGTGTGCACCAACTGTGTGAAGATGCACACTTCGCAGTCATATATCCCAGCATGCACCGCACCGAGAAAATGGAGTCGGCGGCTGCATCTGGTAGTTGCGAGACCTGTTCCATTTCGCCGACGCCCACGCGGTCAGCAGAGTGCACTCCGGACTGTGCATACCGTGCTTGGTTGGAAAGAAAACCTGCAGCCACACCGGCCCTTTGTGGAACAGTTTTCCCATGCCTGGTGTGACATCTGAAAACATGTATCTTTTTTGTTATTCTGACCATTTGTCATTTTTTGCAAATAAATGCTCTAAACCAGGGGTGTCAAGCTCATTTTGGTCCGGGGGCCGTATCCAGCCTACTATCCCAAAGGGGCCGGATCAAAAAACTCACGGCAGATGTGACCGAATGGAAATTAGGACTACTGGCACTAACCAGACAACGCCACCTATGGGGGGTTGGCCCACAGGAATAAATAAGTAAACCCTTTAAGAAATATTTAGGCAACACAAGTTCGCACATTACACGAGACAGAGACGTGAGTTCAACCAAATTATATTTATTTACCAAAGTAGGACAGAGAAAACATTAGACCTATAGCATAGGCTGAAGCCAGCCCAGATCTGGCTCAGCAACCCCCCCTTCTTACACACACACACACGCATACCACCATACACACAGACACACACTCATACCCCACCCAATAGCGCACACCAGGAACACTGCACACCTCGTACGCAATGCCCACCTCTGCGGACACACCACTACTCTAGGCCAAGGAGGAGCAGGGCAGCAGCTCAGGGCAGTGGCTACCACGACTGGCAGGAGCAGGAAACATAGGATACGGGTACCTCTAACAACATACACCACTCGTGAGTAGGAAAGAGGGGACACCCGAAGTGTGAACCGAAGAAGCTCCACCACCAGGGGACTCGTCCTGCCACTCGTGTAGACGCGGTGCACCTGGCTGCAATAACGGGCAGAAAACACAAGGACTTCAGTTAGAAGAATTCATTTCTCAAAGCACCTACATTACATGAGATTCTACTAGATGAGACACTATCACTTATCTGGTAACTGAGTGACACGATCTGAAGTGGATGGAGTCCGTCACACCGTTAGGTGTGCAATGTCCTGGTCACTACAAACATATGGTCAAACAACCCGTATACCCATCCCTGCCCCAATACAGCTGGTCAGTGCCTAATGCGACAAAGCAATTCCCAAAAGAAAAATAATAAACAGAAATCACGCCATGCTTATAATACACTGCAACCAAGAAAACACAAAAAGAATCACACAATTAATAAAAGAGAAAGAAAATCATGCACAAGAAAAATAAACCAATCTGAAGTGCAATGCAGGCACCAGGCACCGATACGCCTGCGAGGGACACAGAGCAGCAAACCCCAAGCACGCGAGAGTATAGTCCGTGACCGTAAAAAAATACCTCAGGTTCACGTGCAGTAACACTAAAAGGGTATAAAAGTATCTCAGAAACAGTACCACAGGTTAAAATTGAGGGAGGATTGAAGTACAACGTCCATCTATTATATGCTCCCAGTCCAGTGTAGGTTATAAAATACTAGGCACAAACCGATAACACAGACCATGCGAACGCCGAAGACGTTGGCGCGCACGTATCAGGAAGTGCCGGTGAACAAAACAGCAACCCCGAGCCGTAGACACGCCGAGCTGCAAATCCACAAGGTTGAGTGACAACTACTCGTCACTGATAGCGGCTAGGCAGAGAGCAGACACGACCACCGTCGGTAGGAGCAGTCTGCAGCAAATAAAAGAAATAATTAACTTGAGATCCCCGGGTTCCTCTCCAGACAGCAGCACGAGGGGGAGACTCACCACTCCGAGGCATTCGACCCAGCGCAGCCCCACGCACACAGCACGCTGCTCCAATTACCAACACCTGGCGATCTACAGAGCAAAGAACCGCGGATGTAACAAACCCAATCAACGAACGCATGAAAGACGCAACACTCACCCAATCTGAGTGCACGTTCGCCCCAACGCAGCCCCAGCAGCAGACCCGTGTCACCAACACAACAACCGGCCATACGGAAGAGGAGAGGAGGAAGTAGTCGCGTTGGCTACTTAAATACCCCACGCCCAGATCCACCACCCAATCACCGCACCCAGCGGGCAGAGACGCAAACGTGACACCAATCATCCAATCTGTCACACAGATATACCCCAAAAATAGCAATAAGTCCAAATATTTGGGCAGAGAAACACAAATCTATTACAGAACTCTTTCTTTTAGAAAATATTATAATATTATGAACAATCTGAAACTTTAAGAAAAATGCAATTTCAACACAAGCATACAGGTTTCCCATTCACCTCCGTGAACAAATAGGAATTAGTCAATTTTTCTTGGAAAATCCAGCACTTGGCGTCCATTTTTCTCATTTTTGACATTTTGCTGATGAGGGTGTCACGGTCAACAGTCAAAACGATGGTCCTTTAAAGGGATAGTTTTTTTTTATGTGAATCTGTAGGCGTCTCCTTCAGCAGTGTCGTGCATTAACACTGACTTACCCCTGACAGTGTCCTCTGAGCCGAGTTCTGCCCCGGTTCTGGAACTGACGAAAGTAGGTCCGGCAAGTTAGCGTGGACAGTTAATAAAGCTTGTTTTTCTTCTCAAAACAATATTTGTCCAAAAAGTGATATATTTGCGTCACAAACAGTTGTCCACGAAAAATTCAGAAGTCGTAATCGTTTGGTGCCATTTTTTATCGATTCGTATCACTGCGCACCTATTATTATTATTAGCCTGTTCACTTACAAGTGAATGCGTTTCGCTTCTACAGCGTCATCAGCCGCTGACGCTGTAGAAGCGAAATGTGTTGTTCGCTCTAAGCCAAATAAAGGAATAAGAGTCAAGTCAAACGAGTGTGCGGTAAATTTCTTCTTTTCTGGAATTATTCAATGTTCCTGTTGTTACCAACACCTGGAAGCTGTGCATGGAGTTTTGAACTTTTGAAATAACAAATATATCACTTTTTGGACGGTCAACAGTCAAAACGATGGTCCTTTAAGAGGGTTTGGAAAGAGGCAAGTCTTCATTTGTGCTGCTCTGGTGGGAGGCGCTGGAGACGCTGCTATGCTAAACTGCGCAGAAAAGCGGTGCAGAAAATGACCAATATTTTAATAGAAAATTAAAATATAATTAAAATATTTTAATAGAAAATCAGCCGAGGGCCAAAGTAAAGGTCTTGGAGGGCCAGATCTGGCCCCCGGGCCGCATGTTTGACACCCCGGCTCTAAACGATATTTTTATTTGGAATTTGGGGGAAATGTTGTCAGTAGTTTATAGACTCAAACAAAAATGTTCCTTTTGCCCAAACACAAACACAAAGTAGTAAAATCAGAAAAACTGATCATTTTTCAGTGGTCTCTTATTTTTTTTCCAGAGCTGTAGATCAGAATAAAAAAATTGTGTAATACGGGCCGTTTAACAAAACAAAAATCAAACAGTGATCTAAATATATCCTCCTGGGACCCGAAGAAAAAAAATGTATTTCAAAAATGTTTATTTATTTATTTATTATTTATGTATTGATCTGGTTTAGACCTGATTTAGACCTCTTTTAGTCATGGTTTAGATCTGGTTTAGGCCTGGTTTAGACCTGGCTTAGACCTAATTTAGACCTCTTAGTCATGTTTTAGACACTGTTTAGACCTGACTTAGACCTGATTTAGTCCTGATTTTCTCCTGGTTTAGTCCTGTTTTGCCTCATTTGGTTCTGATTTAGTCCTAGTTTAGACCTGGTTCAGTTCTGGTTTAGTCCTAGTTTATTTATCATAGTGCAGCCACAAACTAGAGTGCATCTCTAAACACTTAAAATACCGGTTAACTCAATGTCCACTATAAAGGACACAAATGGGCCGGTCTCAGGAGGATATGAATGGATTAATGTTATAAGCAAAAGACCAATGAATAAAAGGCGTTTTGAAACCAAGAGTCACAAAGAAACTTTATGTAGTTTTCAAGTATTCAAAACTGTTAAATAAGTACAACATGATTTACATACAGGACAACCCACTGTGTCCAGATTTAAATTCTCTTTATACACCGTCTCCGCACCATCCCGCAACAACTGTCCAAGATATTCACAAGTGGGATAGTGAGTGGCCATTTTGTTGTTGGGTTTTTTTTGTGTGTCTTTTTTAACATTTTTGATGGAAAAGTCTTGACAGCGTTTATAGGGCAGAACACACGGAAATCTGAAAACAGTGAACAGGTTTATCGAAACGAAACAAACAGGAAAACGACGAAATTCCAAAACACTGCTGGTGATACGAACGGATAAAAGACGTGGGAAAAATGATTCCGGCCAGTTGATCCCAAAACGAGTGAAGTGAATCTACAGGAAGACTGGACACAAGTTCATCGCCGGAGCGAGCGCAGACTCCTACGTTTGGATTGGTTTGCTCAGAAAACGTGTGGGTTCGAGGTCTACACACTTACACTGGGGGAAAACACAGACATTATTTTGTTAAAGCAGCACTGTGCAGCTTTTCGCCTCGTCTCCATGGAGATGTTCTGGCTTGTTTACATTGGAACGCTCCACGGTATGGCATTATCGATGTTATGCCTTGAAATAAAAAAAACAAAAAAAACAAACGTGCCTTCTTACTGTGAATTATGTATTTTTGGGCCTGGGGCAGCAGCGATGTGTCATCATGGAGACAGGAAAGTTTAATAATGCCACACAACGGGATATTCCGGACAAAGAAACGACATCTCCATGGAAACGATTTTTACATCACTTTGAATTTGGGAATCTGTCAAGAAGAAGCACCAAACACTGAATCTATAAAATGATAACTGAGGACATACTTTTCTATAAAGGTATGCAGTGTGACTTTTTGTCTCGTTTCCATGGAGCTGTTGTGACCCGTCGAGATCAGAATGCTCCACAGTATGGCATTAAACATACTGATCTTGCATTTATTTAGTTACTTGGAAAAAAAGCGCACCTTTTAACTGTGAACTATGGAATTTAGCCTGGAGCAGCACTTTCTTGTCTCCGTGGAGAAAATTTAATAATGCCATACTATGGAATATACCAGACAAAGACACATCTCCATGGAAACCATTTTACATCACTTTGAATTTGTCAATAGTGAAATAAAAGTGACAGTAAAGTTCCAAGAAGCACCAAGCAGTTAATCTATAAAGTTATAACTGGGGACATTGTTTTCCTTAAAGGTATGTATATAACCTTTTGTCTCGTTTCCATGGAGATGTCGTGACCTGTCGAGATCAGAATGCTCCACAGTATGGCATTAAACATACTGATCTTGCATTTATTTAGTTACTTAAAAAAAAAAAACTTGAAAAACATGCGTTCTTATTATTACTATGAACAGGGCCACCTCTCCACAGATGTGTCTCGTCTCCATGGATATAGCCAAGTCTAATGCCACACTATGTAATATTCCGGACAAAGAAACGACATCTCCATGGAAACGATTTTACATCACTTTGAATTTGGGAATCTGTCAAGAAGAAGCACCAGACACTGAATCTATAAAGTTATAACTGAGGACATTCTTTTCCTTAAAGGTATGCATGTAACCTTTTGTCTCATTTCCATGGAGATGTCGTGACCTGTCGAGACCAGAATGCTCCACAGTATGGCATTAAACATACTGATCTTGCATTTATTTACTTACTTTAAAAAAGGACCTTGAAAAAAAGCGCCTTCTGACTGAACTGTGGAATTTAGCCTGGAGTAGCACTCTCTTGTCTCCGTGGAGTTTAATAATGCCATACTATGGAATATACCAGACAAAGGAATGAGAATCTCCATGGAAACAACTTTACATCACTTTGAATTTGTGAATAGTGAAATAAAAGTGACAGTAAAGTTCCAAGAAGCACCAAGCAGTTAATCTATAAAGTTATTTTCATTAAAGGTATGGATATAACCTTTTGTCTCGTTTCCATGGAGATGTCGTGACCTGTCGAGATCAAAATGCTCCACAGTATGGCATTAAACATGATGATCTTGCATTTACTTACTTTAAAAAAGGACCTTGGAAAAAAAGCGCCTTCTGACTGCGAATTGTGTAATTTAGCACTTCCTTGTCTCCGTGGAGATAAGTTTAATAATGCCACACTATGTAATATTCCAGAGAAAGAAAAGACCTCTCCATGGAAACAGTCAGACACGACTCAGGAGTATTTGGGACTCTGTGGATACGAGTGTAGTGACAGTGGAGTTCCGAGTAGCACCAAACAGAGAATATACGTTTGAATCAAATTTTTAAAAAAAACTCGCCGACGTTTGCATAAAAAATTACAGATCGTCGCTCCAGTCTTCCCATTTATTACTTTGAACATACAGTACGAGCAACTAATGACAAATCTGTTCCGGGAAAGCACCGTGTTTTTATAATGCAAAAAAACTACCTAAAAATACCAGGAACTTCACTGCTGCCTTAACAAAACTAATCACTGCAATTACTCAAAATAAAACCACCGAAAACAACCGAAACTAAAACACGAGAATTGAAATAATGTGATAAAAATAAATAAAAATACAGCCTTTTTTTTTTTAAGCCATATATTGAATTCATGCACCAGCTATGGGACTGTTAAAGGTGCACTGTGTAACTTTTCCTTGGATTTATGAAATTACAGGTGGTTTTAGAGCTCAAAAATACCTAGAAATACATTGAGCAAGGTCGCCTCTCCACAGATTTAACCTGCAACTCGGTCCGGTTTGGTCTCCGTGATAGATAGAAAGGTTTAATGCCATGCTATGACACATTCCAGACAAAGCAATAACGTCTCCATGGAGAAATGCACCAGAAAAGCTCCACAATACAGCTTTAAGATCCATTAGAATTCCAGCCCCGTTCATTTTAATGGGATTTTGGGAGATTTTAACCCACTGTACATTTGTTTTAAAATGTTTAACTGCAAAAAAAAAAGCAAAAAGTGGAGTTTACATTTCCTCTAGTGATGATTTAGAGAATTATCTTTGCCTTGATGCCTTAGTTTTTCCAGAACTAAATGAAAAACGTAAAAAATGCTGCACCTTTTTAATACCAGTGGGTGTAAATGAACTTGCAGAAGGTTTGCCGAGTCCGCGTCTCCATGGAGATGCTATTGCTTTCACTAAAATGTCCCACAATATGGAATTAAACTTGCTAGAACTTGCTAGAACTCAGATCTGTGGAGAGGCGAGCAAGCACAAGGTAAGAATCCATGTTTTTCCACTGTATTTTTGAGCAACAGAAACACGTGTAAATGAATAAGTGTAAGATAGAAAGGTTTAATGCCATACTGTGGAACATTGATGGCAAAGCAGTGACATATCCATGGAAAGTTACATAGTGCAGCTTTAATAGTCCCATAGCAGTTATTAAAACATGGCAGCAACAACTTAAACTGATGAAATTTTACTTAATGTGAGGATAATTTTTAATTCATTTGTCTTTAGTTAAAGGCCCGATTTTACGTAAAACTGACTCTTGTGGCTTTAAGTCGTGTTCTGATGTCGTTTCCTCCTCAAAAACAGACCTGGAGTTGTGTTTTTTTTCATTCACATGTTTATTATTAGTCTGTCCACATCTCCAAAGCTCTTTTCCACCTTGTGATGTCACAAAGCGGTCATTTTATTACCTTTATTTCAGAAGAGATCAGCAATTCCAGGTCTAAAATGATCCATATGATTCTAGTGAAGGTGTGTGGAGTTTAAAAACACAGTGGAGCGGTGTTTTCCGACTGAGAGAAGAACTCAGGTTTGGGAGTTAAACATGTGTGAATGAAACAAAACACAACACAACTCCAGGTCTTTTTGTGACGAGGAAACAACAAAATAACATAGAAAACGGTGTAACGTGGGCCCTTTAATGGTTTGTGATTAAAAAAAAAATAAAGACAGGAAATAAACAAAAAACAATTAGCGCCCCTGTGAGACAAAGACAGTCACAAAAACTGTACATTTTCTACAATTCCCAAGTCCTTTGTGTGAAAATATCAAGTGCATTTGTTTGAAAGGAAGAGTTCAACTTTAACCCAGTGGAGTTCAACAGTTTGTGGATTTTTATGGTAAAAAAAGTGGAAATTCCTATTCGATTTTGGGTGAAAATTCAAATATTAAAAGGCGCACTATGGATCTTTCCTGGTGGAGGGTTTGCCAAAAGCTCTTCTCCATGGAAACGTCATTGCTTTGCCT
This sequence comes from Paratrypauchen microcephalus, assembly GCA_036785185.1. Taxonomy (NCBI): domain Eukaryota; kingdom Metazoa; phylum Chordata; class Actinopteri; order Gobiiformes; family Gobiidae; genus Paratrypauchen; species Paratrypauchen microcephalus. Next base: position 190,523 of record JAVJIX010000348.1, on the reverse strand, counting down.
GGAATGTGCCACCATATGGCATTAAACTTATCTATAAGCGTTCATTCAGTTACGTTTTGTGTTTTTATTGCTCAAATATAGCTTGATAAAACAAAAAAAACAAAAACATTCTTACTGTCAGTGAGGTCGTCTCTCCACAGATCTGACCCGTAACTAGGCCTGGTAGCCTCCCTGGCTTGTGTCCGTTGGAATAAGTAAGTTTAATGTTATACTGTGGGACGCTCAAGGCCAACGAAAACGAAATCGACAAGGGAACGACGAGGCGACGGACCCTCCACCAGAAAACTTGCACACACAAAAAAAAAACCCCGCAATAAACAAACTCAAACTCAAAATTAATGACAAAGTTAATCAGCTTTAAATCAATGCAAGATTTAGATTTTAAGTGAATTTAAAATGTTTTTCCACTTTAATGATAGGTTTTAAAGAGGAGGTACAGTCATACCTCACCTTATGAAAGACCCAACTAACGAATAATCCAAGTTACGAAACGCCTTTACGTAAAATTTTCGTTTCTGAATACGAAAGAAAATTTAAGTTACGAAACGCGAAATCTCAAAAATTCAAATAATGTGCGCTCCGCTTCGCAGCCGCCCGAATCCCCCGAAACGTAAATACACTTGTAAATACACACTCCCAACACCCCGCTGGCCTCTCATTGACTAGGAACGAATCAGGCCTTTTACATTGCGACTCTACTTACGAAAAAAAATCACGTTACGAAACCACTTCTGGAGCGAATTAATTTCGTAAGGTGAGGTATGACTGTATTTGACTTTGTTTTACTATTAACTGCGAAAACGTCACAGCTCGATCACCGCGTTACCTTTGATCATTTTGAAAATGCTATATCCGCCGAACATTCACACTTTTGATTTTGACGCCGTCCTTTTCCTCCTCATGCTAAGTCACTCCCCCTTCAGAGCGCAATCGCAACACAAACTAACAAAACTACCGCACATTGCACCGGGTTTGTGAAGTTGTAGTACAGTTTTGTATCACGTTTTTGTACATTTATGGAGAATTTATGGGGAAATCGCGTGGGAACACGGGTGACCACAGATTGGGGGCGGAGCCTTGTACAGAATCTTACAGCAAACCGTAAAGAGGCTTTGAATAGGGCCCAGGAGAGATCGCTAGATTACTCAAACATGTGTGGATGACTCTTAAAACCTCTTCAGGCGTGTTTTTGGTGCGGGAACGACGTTAAAACATGGTAGAAAGCTCCAAAAGTAGATTTCGTAGAATAATACCCCCTCTTTAGACAGTTTTAAAATTACAATAAGCATTTTACATGTTTAGGTCAACTGTAACAAAGCAGATTTTTTACTAATTAAACCAGAATTATCCACAAACTGTTGAGCTGTATCCTTATTCGATTCAAGCAATTTGTGACGAAAACGTGGTGCGAAAAGCTAAAAACAGTATTTCAAGTTATTTGGTGAATTGTGCATAATTAATACATAGACAGAAAGCCCCACCTCTTTGACTTGTTGTGAACTCTACGGGGCATCTCAAAGGTTTATGATTGTTAAAATGACAAAAATAAAGTCTTCAAATAGTTTCAAATATAGGGATACGCCACTTCTTTTGTACAATGAAGGAGTACGGGATATTTCTTATTGGCAATTTGAAGCTAATTTGGAGTAATAGACGAGCAGTAAAGACATTGTGCGGTGCTAAATCAAGATTAAAAATACACTGTGTAACTTTTCTGGTGGAGGGTCCGTCAAATGCTTTTCTAAACCCGACCAAGTTACAGGTCAGATCTGTGGAGAGGTCAGAATGCCTGTTTTTCTAGGCATTTTTGAGCTATAAAACAAACTGTAATTAAATAAATGTAAGGTAGATCTGTTTAATTCCATACTGTGAAACATTCCAGACCAAGCAATGACGTATCCATAGAAACAAGAAGGTGACGGACCCCCAACTAAGTTATAGTGCAGCTCTAACTGAAACATCTGAACAATTAATTTTAATTTGTCATGCTTGTCTCCACGTTACAACTTTGCCTAAAATGTCCCACAGTATAGCATTAAAATAGCATTAAACACATCTGTCTCCATGGAAACAAGCAATGCCACAGGCTATGTTACAGGTCAGATCTGTGGAGAAGCGAACTCACCCAGTCAGAATCATGTTTTTCTTTATATTTTTTGAGTTTAAAGAGCTGTTTAATGCCATAATGTGGAACATTCCAGACCGAGCAATGATGTATCCATAGAAACAAGATGATGAGAGACCCCCCCCCCCCAACTAAGTTACATAGTGCAGCTTTAACTGAGACAATTTAAATTTGGAATAAAAATAAACGTTATGAGATAGTGGAGGTTCTTGTTAGAGCTTTGCCCAAAATGTCCCACAGTATAGCATTAAACATATCTATCTCCGTGGAAACAAGCAATGCCACCAGGCCATGTTACAGGTCAGATCTGTGGAGAGGCGAACCCGCTCACAGCAAGAATACATGTTTTTAATTGAGATATTTTTTTACGCCATACTGTGTAACATTTGAGGCAAAGTGCATCGTTTCCATGGCAACCAACAGGCCACGTACCCTCCTCCAGAAAAGTTACACAGTACACCTTTAATAAACTTCTTAATATAGAAAATAATCTTGGTCAAAATGCAAAAAGTGAACTGCCAAAACTGGAAATATCCCAAACCGAACCTTCAAATTACAAAATACAAAAAAAGTTTTACGAATTTTTTTTCAAGTCGACCTGTTCCTTTAGTAACAATTATTTTCCAGGAAGCCGTTTCTTTTTAAATTACTTCTTTTACATCAACACAACAGTTGATTAGCGAGTGATCTTTATTTACAGAAAAACACAGGAAGCACCACAAAACGGGAACAGCTCCACGACGTCGAGTGACTTCAACTCAAAATATTCCAAGTCGGGATAGTTCAAGATTTACTTTAAAGGCGCATTGTGTAACTTTTCCGGTTGAGCGTCCTTCCCGTGCCACGGAGAGGCCAAGTACTTACTTACAGGTCAGATCTACGGAGAGGCGACCGCACTCAGAATGTTTAAGTTAATGTGTTTCAGGGTATTTTTTGGAGTAATAAAAACACACTAAACCCGAGTGAATGCAAGATTAAAAAAAAAAAAAAAAAAGCCGTACTGTGGAATTTTCCAGGTATGGCAAGAACATCTCCATGGAGACAAACATCTGATGGACCCTCCACCGGAAAAGTTACACAATGCACCTTTTAATATGCCTATATTTAGATTTTAATTGATTTGATAGACTGTGGACATGTTTCAGTATTGATGTTACTTATTACTGCTGGCGATTGATTTCATTTTGATTGATCGTTTAATGTTCTTTATTTAGACCTATGAATATTGTAGAAAAACCAAGACTAGATTCAACATTTTTCTAATTCAAAACTAAAATGTATCTGCATATTCACAATACTAAAAACTTAAAAGCTACACTGTGTAACTTTTCAGGTGGAGGGTCCTTCAAACGCTTTTCTCCACGGAGATGTTCTTGTTATTGCTTTGTCTGGAATGTTTCACAGTATGGCATTAAATCTTTCCATCTTCATGAACAAAAACAAACCAAAATAAAGTTCCAGGGCAGATCTGCGGAGAGGCGACCCCGCTCACGGTCAGAACGCCCGTTTTTCTCATTATTCTTGAGACATAAAACCACTTGTAATTGAATAAGCGTAAACGAGAGCGGTTTAATGTCGCGCTGCGGAACATTCCAGGCAGAGAAACGACGACGTATCCATGGAAACGAGCAAGAAACAGGTGGCGGACCCTCAACCGGAAAAGTTACACAATGCGCCTTTAAAAAAAATCTAATCTCAATAACACATTTTAGCTCGGAAAAATAAATTACCACGAAACTGGAGACAAATCTTTGAAATAATCACATAAGTTTGATAAAGTGCTGGGTAATAAAAAAAATAAAATATAGTAAAAAATAACTTTACCAGTACTCGCTCAATGATACCCTTTAACGGTACCCTGCCCTACTTCAGTAACTCCTAATTGAGTCCTAGTTTTGATTTTATTTACTTATCAGCCCCGTTTGGACTATTTCAGGGTTTCAAAAGTTTCAATTCAAGCGAAATCAGTGGAATTCACAAAAACACACAAACAAAACCAAATTCGTGAAACTCACACGCCCTGGGTTCAGGAAATAAGTCAAAACAACTCAAATCAAGAACTACTTTAGACCTGTTTAGTCCTGTTCTAGACCAGGTTTAGTCCTGTTCTAGACCTCTTTTAGTCCTGGTTCAGACCTGGTTTAGTCCTGTTCTAGACCTCCTTTAGTCCTGGTTCCGACCCGTTTCAATCTTGTTCTAGACCTCCTTTAGTCCTGGTTTAGACTCATTCTAGACCTGGTTTAGTCCTGTTCTAGACCTGGTTTAGTCTCGTTCTAGACCTGGTTTAGTCCTGTTCTAGACCTGGTTTAGTCTCATTCTAGACCTGATTTAGTCCTGGTTTAGTCCTGTTCTAGACCTGGTTTAGTCTCGTTCTAGACCTGATTTAGTCTCATTCTAGACCTGATTTAGTCCTGTTCTAGACCTGATTTAGTCCTGTTCTAGACCTGATTTAGTCCTGTTCTAGACCTGGTTTAGTCTCGTTCTAGACCTGGTTTAGTCTCGTTCTAGACCTGGTTTAGTCCTGTTCTAGACCTGGTTTAGTCCTGTTCTAGACCTGGTTTAGTCTCGTTCTAGACCTGGTTTAGATTTACTGTATCATCATCATCATAATCAGGTGGTCAAATATTTTCTTTGTGGTTCTTCTCATAAAATGTTTCACAATCTGGGCATAATAAGTAAATGCATGTTAAAGTTGCATTGTGGAACTTTCCAGGTGACATACTTGCCTAGAATGTTCCAGACTATGGCATTAAACTAATCCAATTCCACGGAGACAAGCAGGACAGATCTGTGGAGAGGCAAGCCCGCACACAGTAAGAATGTATGTTTTAAGGTATTTTTGAGCAATAAAATCTGTATTTGAATAAATGTAAATTGTATATACAAGTTTAATGCTATAGTGTGGGACATTCTAGCCATAAGACAAGGTGGTAAGCGACCCCTTCATCAGAAAAGTGACACAGTGCATCTTTAACAGGTGAATACGACTGAAATAAAGTGTAATATTGTGAGCTGAAGTCATGGCCCTCATGCAGGTGTTCCCAGTTTGTGGTGAGCTTATGCATTGAGCCTCAGGGACTGCTCTTCTCTCCTCGTGGAGGAGATATCTATGGTCATGGAGTCTTTGCCCACGATCAGACGGAGCCGTTTCGCAGGAGGAAGTGGAATGAAGTCGTCCTCGAACTCTGTGTCAAAATAATCCTCCTCCTCGTCCGCGTTGTCTTCGTCTGATGAAGGTTCCCCCATCACCTTCGGGGGTCGATGTGCTCCGTTTCGCGGCTCCACACTCTGAGAAATGTCCCCGTTAAAGGGCATTTGGTCGGGTTTGGTGGCGTGAGCCGCCCTCCGCGCATCGTCCGCTCCTTTCAGTTGTATTTTTAGCTTCGTAGAGTTACTGTGCACCACCGGAGCGTATCCGTTATTGAGTCTGGACACGTAAGAGCTGCCTTTGTCCTTGTTATCGCGGTCCTTGCTCAGTTTGATACTGATTTTACTGGAAGAGGAGGAGGAGGTGGAGCTAGCGTCTTTGGGTTCGTTCGTTTTGCTGCTGTTGCTGTCCCTCCTCCTGCGTAGCGTCAGCTTGGGGAGCCCCGTGCTGTTTTCCAGAATGAGCTGAGCGTCGTAGCGCGTGATCCTCCGCTTCTTCTTGGTTTTATCCGGAGAACTGGACTTCCTCTTGTCCCTTCGGAGCGATTTGGACATTCCGTTATAATCCTGCGTGTGTGCGTCCGCGTAGCTTAGCAAAACATTATTACTATCACAATCCGAAAAGCTCGCGTTACTCCCCGTTAGCGGCATTATCGTCTCTGCGTAGCTTTCGCATTTTATCGTCCGCTCCGACCTCAGCAAAGTCACGCGTTTCTGCCGCGTACACCTATTACGACTATACCCTGTGCTGACCGTGGGCAAATTCGCCCCCTGCTGGTGGTGCAAATACTCCTCCATATCGGCCGGTTCGGTTTTAATCACAACTCCACCGGGAATGGAGCTGGCACCATCCAAACTATCCTCCTTACCTTCCTGATTTTTAAGGGTTCGAGTTGATCTCCGAGTTCTATAGGTGGCGCTACCCTCACTGTTTTGTAGGCTGCCGTTTTCCTTCGCGGCGTGTCTGGTGATGCATCCCCGCGAGCCTGGCGTGATTTCCTGCGATTCGTGCTTTTCCTTTTTGACAGACACGTTCTTACATTGCGTGGCTCCCTTAGCGTCCCTGAGCGCTCGCGAGTCCCTCCTCCGGCTCCTCAGCGACAGTCGGCTGAGCGACGGCCGGGGCTGGGACGACTTCAGTCTCTTTGGTACCCTGTTATTGGTGACTCGACCTTGTTTGGAACATGAGGTAGAAAGGGATCTGGTTTGAGTCCTGTTTTTGTATTTCAGACCAGACGAAGATGATGTCCTTTTTCTGGCAGCTGCAGAGACAGAAGCGAAGAGTTAATATTTCAATTTCAGGTCCTGGGAATAAAAGAGCCAGACTAGACTGCTTGACTTAAAATCATCTTTTTTCAAACACATCAGATGGGCTTTTTAATGAATTGACCTCACTGTAATATCCTGTAATATCCCCAATAGAGCAGATCCACCTGTTTCATGGTTCGTCTGCCAATAAGGAGTAACCAAAACCATCTGATGCTTCAGTGAGTTCATACTTCACTGTGATTGGTTACATCCACCTGTCATTCATGACACAGGCTGACCAATAGGGGGAGTGTCTGAACATAGCGCCACATTCAACAGAAGAAGCTCTGAGTCTGGATGAATTAGACAAAGAAGTCACACTAGGATTAAGTTTTCCAACAACCAGATCTCCTCACCTGTGTGTGTGTGCGTGTGTGTGTTGTGTGTGTATCCTCACTTGTGTGTGTGTGTTGTGTGTATCCTCGCCTGTGTGTGTGTTGTGTGTATCCTCACCTGTGTGTGTGTTGTGTGTATCCTCACCTGTGTGTGTTGGTGTTTTCCTGAGTCTCTGCATCTGTGTGTGTGTTGTGCGTTTCCTTACCTGTGTGTGTTGTGTGTATCCTCACTTGTGTGTGTTGTGTGTATTCTCAGCTTGATGTGTGTGTGTCCTTACCTGTGTGTCTTGTGTGTGTTGTATGTATTCTCACCTGTGTGTGTGTTGTGTGTATCTTCACGTGTGTGTGTTGTATGTGTGTTTTATGTCCTCACCTGTGTGTGTGTTTTATGTCCTCACCTGTGTGTGTGTTTTATGTCCTCACCTGTGTGTGTGTTTTATGTCCTCACCTGTGTGTGTGTTTTATGTCCTCACCTGTGTGTGTGTGTGTGTGTTTATGTCCTCACCTGTGTGTGTGTTTTATGTCCTCACCTGTGTGTGCTGTGTTATGTCCTCATGTGTGTTGTGTGTATTTGTGTTTATGTCCTCACCTGTGTGTAGGTGTGTTGTGCGTTTCCTCACCTGTGTGTAGGTGTGTTGTGCGTTTCCTCACCTGTGTGTAGGTGTGTTGTGCGTTTCCTCACCTGTGTGTGTGTGTTGGTGTTTTCCTGAGTCTCTGCATCTGTGTGTGTGTGTGTATTTACACCTGTGTGTGTGTTGTGTACCCTCACCTGTGTGTTGGTGTTTTCCTGAGTCTCTGCATCTGTGTGTGTGTGTGTATTTACACCTGTGTGTGCATGTGTGTGTGTTGTGTACCCTCACCTGTGTGTGTTGGTGTTTTCCTGAGTCTCTGCATCTGTGTGTGTGTGTGTATTTACACCTGTGTGTGCATGTGTGTGTGTTGTGTACCCTCACCTGTGTGTGTTGGTGTTTTCCTGAGTCTCTGCATCCGTGTGTGTGTGTGTTGTCTATTCTCACCTGTGTTGTGTGTGTGTGTTGTGCATTTCCTCACCTGTGTGTGTTGTGTGTGTGTGTTGTGTGTGTGTGTTGTGCATTTCCTCACCTGTGTGTGTTGTGTGTGTGTTTCCTCACCTGTGTCCGTGTGTGTGTGTTGTGCGTCTCCTCACCGGTGTGTGTTTTCCTGAGTCTCTGCGTCCGTGTGTGTGTGTTGTGCGTTTCCTCACCAGTGTGTGTGTTTTCCTGAGTCTCTGCGTCTGTGTTGTGTGTGTGTTGTGCGTCTCCTCACCGGTGTGTGTGTTTTCCTGAGTCTCTGCGTCTGTGTGTGTGTTGTGGGTGTGTTGTGCGTCTCCTCACCGGTGTGTGTGTTTTCCTGAGTCTCTGCGTCCGTGTGTGATCCCACAGAGTGACTGTCTGATCCGGCTCCTTTCTCTCCGAGCTTCTTCAGTCGGTTCAGTCGTTTGTCCGTCTCCCGCAGACCGTACTTACTGTTGATGACCGGCACCTCCACAGGAAGTCCCGCCCTCGACTTAAACGCCCCCGTGCCGCGCCTACAGCACGACAATCATGAAAATGTGAGCTTATGAGAGCTTTTATGCCAACTTCCTATGGTTTGGTTTAGTTTAGTTTGACGATCCCACATTATCTCCAGAAAACTATGGGTCTATGTTATTTTCCAACAATTAAAAAGACCTCCAGAATATAATAAAACCATTTCTTCTGTCTGCTTATCCAATCTCAGTCATGTGTGGGAACATTTTTATCATTATGTTTATCTTGTCCATATTTTAAACACTGCCAGGAACATTAAGATTTGAAAGATCAAAATATGAACAGAAACTAATCCAAAAATCCCACGCCTTTCTGAACATGTTTGTAGATGTTTAGACTCCAGGGTTAGCAGGTTCACACGGTAACACAGCACGTCATTTGCAAAGTTAGTTAAAGGTGCATTACGCAACCTTTCTGCTCGTCTCCATGGAGAGGTTATTGCTTTACCTGTAATATTCCACAGTGCAACATTAAACTTGAAATCACCAGGTCAATTTAGAGGTGAGAACTTTGTTTTAATAGTAAGAATGACTGTTTTAGCAATAAAAGAAGTTTGATAAATACAAGATTAAGAAGTTTAATGCTGTACTGTGGAATATTCCAGGCAAATGAATAAGATTTGCATAAGGTTAAACAGAGAAATTACATAATACCTTTATATATTACCTTTATATACAATTGTAGGATTTGTGAAATTGTCAAATTGTGTTTAATCTTGCATCTGTAATTTGCATGCTGTCCCTCTTTATAATAATAATAATAACAATAACAATAACAATAATAATAGGCACCTCTCACACGTGTAGCATTCACAAAACTCATTATTCTCGCCAAAGAAGCCGTCGCCGTAGTAACAGGAGATCTCTTCGCCGGGCTCGATGTCCCTCAGGACCTTCACGCAGGCCGTGTCCCGACCTGTCGACACAAACTGAACAGAAAGAGGCAAGTGAGAGGCTGGAAATGGCAGTTAAATCGAAAGTTATAATTAAGTTGTTTTGAATTTACCTTGCAGTTTGGCCGGCAGTCTGAAAAACACAAAGAGTAACGTTAAACCAAACTTTGAACCTCAGAAGAAAAAAAATCCAGAGCCAAAACCTAATACAGTTTTATATAACGCCTTTCACGGTTTCTGATGTGAAGGGAGACCGTTTCAGAGGGTGGGCGCCGTGGCAAAGGCTAGGTCCCCCGAGGTCCGGTGCTTTGTTTTGACTGTGGGAGTGAAGAGGTGGAGGAGTGAGGAGGTTAGATGGTGCAGACTGGCAGCCTCTCTTCTGTCAGTCTGCCATCACTGAGTGTGGCACGGATAAATCATTCACAAAATTGTAAACCAACTTTTAAAAACTGTATAAAAGTCTAATGCATTTAAAAAAAAATATTAAACAAATAAGAAGTGTAGTGATAGAGAACTGTCTATTTTTTCTTTGGGGTTCATATTCGGGGCCTTAGTCTTCGGAGGGGTTCAGTCTTCCGGAGTCAAGTCTCTGGGGGTTAGGTCTTCGAGAGTTAAGTCTTCGGGAGTTAGATAGTCTGTGGGAGTTAATTCTACAGGGGTTAGTTCTTTAGGGGTTAAGTCTTCGGGAGTCAAGTCTTCGGGAGTTAAAGGGATATGCCACCCCCAGGTCAAACTTGGGCATCTCCCCACAGTCCAGAGACTAAAATAAGTGATGGAAAGCGTTTTCCTGGTCACCCAGCCATTGTCCGAGTCTGTCAGCACTGACCGCCGCGGTAGCTGCAGCTACTCCGCGTTAGACTGGAGTTTTCAGGGTTTAAGTCTTCAGGGTTTAAGTCTTCAGGGTTTAAAGGGACAGTGTGTATGATTTTTACCTGTTAATTACTGAAATTGAAGATACCCATTCAAAAATACATTGTTTTCCAAGCCTTTTCACTTCCATCATGAAATCAAAGTATTCTTTTGGACTTGGATATAGTCACATAAAAGGGGGATCTTCCCCATATAGAGGCAGCCATTTTGAATACGAGAGCCGCAGAGGGACATTTGGGCTCATCCTTCGCCTCGGCTCCTGCTAACAGCTGCTCAGCCGCGCTGCATGTGGGAGCGGAGGAGTGAAGGAGAGAAGGGGAAGGGGAGGGGGGAGCCTCGTGTAAACAAGCATGCTGCTGTATCACACATCGTAATGGATATAACACGTATTTTGGACTAAATTGTTTTACTGGATTTTATTCGCTGGATCCTTATGGACAGATTGAGACCAAGTTTATGGTGAAATACAGAGTTTGACCTGTCCAGAGCCTTCAAAGGTAAGCTAACCTCGTTTTGTGCTTTTCCGTATAAAAGCCCCATGTGCTCGGGGAGTGATTGTTTTGCAGGGAAATGAATTGCATAGTCAAAAAGAGGAGACTGTAAGGTTTCATTTGATGTGTAGATTGTCATGAATCATGATCGGGATTGTGTGTTTTCATGCGAAAAGAAAAAAAAAAGTGAACGGGGGACCGCGTTTTATGTATACAGCGGCGCGCGGGCACGCGAGCTGTCGGCGCTACGGCGCGCCCGGGTGACCCTCGAGGTCTGCCATAGCCAAAAGAGGAAGTGGAATAGCTACTAACCACCTATGCGCCACGAATCCTACACACTGTACCTTTAAGTCTTCAGGGTTTAAGTCTTCAGGGTTTAAGTCTTCAGGGTTTAAGTCTTCAGGGTTTAAGTCTTCAGGGTTTAAGTCTTCAGGGTTTAAGTCTTCGAGGTCATTGCATACACTCGTACCATGGTTGATGAAGGCTGCCGGCCCGAGCCACAGCTGGGCACAGTTCTTCCTGGTGGAGTACATCACGCTGAAGTCGTTCTCTCCGTGTCTGAGCAGCTGGTTCTCCTCGCTCTCGGACAGCTCCGCGATACAGCCCACCAGGTACTCCATCTTATCGTTCCTCTTCCTGAAAAACGACAACAAAACACTTTAGAGTAGTTTATTTACACTTTTCAGCTGATGTCGTCGATACTCCCTGGGGTATTAATAACAATATAAACTTATAACACTGTATTTTTAACGTGTGTGCTGTGTCATTGTCTGCCATAAACTCACATGCATTTTTGTATTAAGTATGGACCCCTTCTATGAAATATGGAGTTACAAATTAAACCATTCTGTCACTGTAATACAAATACACTTCTTTTTAATTGTGAAATGTGCTTCAAGTCATATTCTGAGCTGGATAATTATGACAGAATGAAATTTCTTATCAGCTCCAAACTTTTCTGCATGTTTCCACACCTGCAGTTATAATAGATCCCTGTGGTCTCTTACCATTCTTTAGTTGCCACAATTTTGGCTCCGTTTTGCTCCGACGAGTATCTGTTACAGGGGAGGATTTCAAAGCCGCTGTCCTGGGCAAACATTCGCAAGTAGACGAAAACCTGAAGATAAAAAAATTTGATGTTTTGTTGAAGCATCGCTTAAAATTCACGATGAACAATGTGAAAATGGTGATTACACTCAAGTCATAGCAGAAAATACAAATAAAGGCAGAAATGTGTCTTTATATTTAGTTGTTAAACCATGTAAAAATTGAATACTATGCATTTCTCCGTTATTTTGAGAGAAGTTTTGGATAAATTCAGGTAAAAGGAATGCAGCCCTAATTTCTTTATACAAAGAAGCCAGAGCAGAATGAGTGAAAAGTGAACAAACACAGACGAGGAGGGCAACACCTACTGACATAAGGTGGGGGAACAGAGCATTTTGATCAGTTACCTCATCAAAAACATAAGTGCAGTTGTGTTTTGTTTCATTCACGCATGTTTATTATTAGTGTGTCGACATCTCCAAAGCTTTAAATGCTCTTTTCAACCTTATGATGTCATGAAGTGATATTATCAAAATGATTATTCAGCTTTATTCCTGTATTACCACATGAGCCCGCATGATGGAATAGAGTATTTTCAGTCTGAGAGAAGAGTTCAGCCTAAATATGCAGGGTTTGTGTATTAAAGGTCCCATGGCATGAAACTTTCATTTTCTGAGGTTTTTGAACGTTAACGTGAGCTCCCCTACCCTGTTTAGGGCTCCCCCCATGGCTAAAAGTTGCGAAATGTGTAAACTGAGCATTTGCGATCCTTTTCCGCATTTGAAATGAAGACAGCCCAAATGGGCGATTCTGAACAAGGGAACTTTCTGACGTCACACTCGCAGAAAGGTTTCCACCCCCGTCTGGATGTCTACCCACCGTCTTTGGAAATCACGCCCAGAGAATTTGGACCGCAAACGAGCTACGAAATGCGAGATGCGTTTTTTTTTATTTGCCTGGAAACACGTGAGTGTGTTTCCAGGCTCGGTGTCCTTTATCCGAGCCTCCGAGCCTCCGAAACAGCAGTGGTTTAATTTTATTTTCTGTGGAAATGCGTTTATTTTTTATGGAAAGCGCCTCACATCTTCCTCCGCTCTTAAAACGCGGAAGTGGGTGACAGCGCACATCGCACCGCTAATCCAGGAAACAGCGGCGTATTTGGCCCCACCCCCACCCGCTGCACTGGCCTGTCTCTGTCCTCCTCATTTGCATTCAAGCAACAACGCCCAGAATAAGGCGTTTCAGAGACATATTTAGCCTCATGAAGACAGTCATATCTCATGCACTGAGTGTTGATTTTGAAGAAGGATTCATTTACAGTATTAGGGAACCATTAAGGCGCCATATAAAAGCATCAAGAAGTACCATGTCATGGGATCTTTAAAAAGGGATGCAAAAATACAGTTTTTCCACGATTCGATATGTATCTTTATACATGTGTCACAATATCGATTTGATTTCAATATATTTTAAGAAGCAAAAAGTCTCATGTAATTTTTTCTGCTAATGATTGTAACATAACATGACGTTAATGAAACAATACATACAACTACTGTAAAATTGTAGTTTGTATGTGAAGTGTTTTAGTTCATTTGATTCAATGATTTACAGCTCAGAATTTGTATTTATTGACAGTAAAAATCTTTCTCAGGCTATTTTATATTTTTTAAGTCTAAGTCTACTCTTTATATAGAGTGGTAGGGGAGTTACAGACTTTTCCTTCTTTGATGATGATTTGATGATTTCTTTTCCTCCTGAGTGTGTCTGTCCTCTCACGTCACAGGCCTGTGTAGGTACTGCTCTGCCTCCTCCAGCAGCGACAGTACATAGCTCCTCCCACATTGCCCTGCCACAGTCTGTGCTCTTAACAGACACACAGCGCTCTCCATCCTCTTTCAGGACACTCAAACTATGTTATATTACATAGAACTGTCTCAGCAGACTGTATTCTGACAAAAACTTATGAGAAAGACTCAGAAAAGATTGCATACATCGTGAGAAGCGTTGCAGATTTGATTAAAGATCCCATGACATGGTACTTCCTGATGCTTTTATATGGCGCCTTAATGGTTCCCTAATACTGTAAATGAACCCTTCTCCAAAATCAAGCCTCAGTGCATGAGAAAGCCTCTTGGATGGAGTCCTATTCAGACTTGTGTCTCTTTTCACTTTATTCTGGGCGTGTCACTTTAATGCAAATGAGGACAGAGACAGGCAAGTGCAGGCGGGTGGGGGTGTGGCCAAATACGCCACTATTTCCTGGTTTAGCGCTGTGCCTTGTTCCGTGTGTGTACCAGAGGAGAGAAGCGATTTGCAAGTCCAGCTCTGTATTGTCCCATGAAAAAAACACAAATTTCCACATAAAATAAAATAAAATCACTACTGTTTCAAAGGCTCGGATGGAGCTAAAACATACTCTTTTCTTCATCATGTCCAGGGACAGAGCAGATGCCGTGCTTGTCTCATTTCGGAGCGCTCACGTCACGTCACGCAGCTAGTAGCTCGTTTGCACAAGGGCCGGTCCAAACTCTCTGGGCGTGATTTCCAGAGACGGGGGGGGGGCATCCAGACAGAGGGGGTGGAAACCTTTCAGATTATGATGTCTTTTTTTCCAAACGCGAGTTTACACATTTTGCAACTTTTAGCCATGGAGGGGGGGCCCTAAACAGGGTAGGGGAGCTGACATTAACGTTCAAAAACCTCAGAAAGTGAAAATTTCATGCCATGGGACCTTTAAAGCCGACGTAAAGCCAAAAGTGATGCTAAAGTACGTGAAAAGTCCCTCAGTCGTCCAGGTAGAATCCATGATCAAAGGAGAAGTTCAATTTGTCAACTGGACAAAGTGTGTTTGGTTGAAAACGTTTCGCCGCTCATCCGACGAAGCCTCTCGGATGAGCGGCGAAACGTTTTCAACCAAACAAACTTTGTCCAGTTGACAAATTGAACTTCTCCTTTGATGATGCTAAAGTATTTAAAAGTGAATATCTCTCCTTGTCACCATTTTATTATTATTACTGATTCAATTATTACTTATTTTATTATTATTATTACTACTTATCTTTATGCCATTCTTGCCTGCATGCACTTTCTTGTTCAAACTGTCCCTACCTGGAGCTACTGTGACAAGTAAATTTCTCCTGCGTGAGATAAAAAATAAAATAAAATAAATAAATAAAATAAAAATAAAAAATCTTTGTCCTTCCTGGCTCTATCAACGTAAAATAAAAAGTGACTGAAAGATAAAATCCATCTCTAGGATCTCTAGGATCTCAGCTGAATATTTCAGCTGTAAGTTCATATGGAGCCGTTTTCTCGCTGCATCTGAGGAGGACGCTGCGATAACAGTTTCCCTTTGGGACCAAAATAAATAAATAACACAGCGCGCATGGAGGGACGTGTGTATCGAGGGAACTTGTGTATCGAATCGTGAGACCAGTATCGAACGAGTGGATATTATATTTAATATCATTGCATCCCTAGTATTAAACATGTGTGAATGAAACAAAACACAACTCCAGGTAAGTTTTGATGAAGAATAACACAGATCAGAAAACAGCTAAATACAGGCCCTTTAAAGAATACTGAATGAAATAAACCAAAGCTCCAGGTTTGTTTGTCATGTGGAAAGAGTAATAACATTTCTTATTTCTCACATGTTGTTTGAAGAGTTTTTCTTGAGCCTTGGTTTTATGAAGGAACAGGTTTCTGGCCCAGTCTCCGGACGTCAGAGCTCTAAATGCTTTCTCTAAGTTGTCGTGTTTTTTGAAGCGCTCGATGATTTCCTTCAGCTCCTCTTGCCTCCCTTTAACCGGACGAAACCTGAGAAGCAAATACAACAAGATCAGCCCTGTAACCAGCACTTAAGACGCTCAGCTGTTTATCTCTGACGATATTTGGAGCTATTCCCGATTACAATACCAAGGCCATGTCACTTTAACATCTTAGAGGCCACATCGGTACAATACAGTCCACAGTAATCTAAACTCAAAGTATATTAACATTTGTAGAGTTAGTTTAGAAAGCAAAAAACAAAAACAGTTGAACAAATTGTCAGTGATTAGGGCCTTGCTATACAGTAATCCTTCGTTTATCGCGGGGGTTAGGTTCCAGAAATAACCCACAATAAGAGAAATCCGCGAAGTAGGACAACTGTTTTAAGAAACAAATGTTTTAAAGCTGTAAATGCCTCACCACACACATTAAACACTTTTCTCAGACTGGAATTAACCTTTTCTCACATTTCTCTCTCGTTTAAACACTCAAACTTTCATAGATTTTCAACAAAATGTATTAATAGTGAAACGTGGGGGGAGACACGGATTCGTAAGTCCCGCCGGACGCGCGAGGGGAGCGGAGAGTCCCTGGATCTGCAGGAAGCACCGCGCTCATCCAACGGCACCGCCACGTCCCGGGACGCGACGCGCACCAACCCCTTGGAGAAGTGCGCGACACGTGCACCCCTCATTGTGGTCAAATCCGTGACAGAGCAGCACGACCGGCGCGAGGCCGCGCGTAAACCGGGGCTGTGAGCACGAGATCGAACCGCGGTGCCCAAACCGCGTCCTCTCAGCCCGAGCCACAAACCAGCCGCACGAAACCAGCAAAGAGCGGCACATGGTGGTTTAATCCTGGTTTAGACCTGGTCTAGTCCCGGTTTAGTCCAGGTCTAGACCTGGTCCAGTCCTGGTTTAGTCCAGGACCATTCCAGGTTTAGACCTGGTCTAGACCTGGTTTAGTTCTGGTCTAGTCCTGGTCTAGTCCCGGTCTGGTCCTGGTCTAGTTCCAGTCTAGCCCCGGTCCCCCCACCATCCCCATCTATCAATCGGCAAAGGTCTACAGTCTCAATCAGGACGCAGAACACAATGTTACACTATAAAAAAAAAAAAATCTGCGAAACAGCAAGGCCGCGAACAGTGAACCGCGATAGAGCGAGGGACCACTGTATTACACAAAATTCAGTCCCACCCACGTCAAAGTCCGCTCTGCTTCCAGAAGTACAGTACATTTCCCATTCTTTTTTTCCATACTTTTCCAAAATTTAAAATATTAGTCATAGTTCAAAGTCATAGTTAATAACCATAACACAATTATTTTAAGTCCAAAAAGCACATTTGGCAGATTATTAAGTTTCAGAAACACATTTTAAATGAAATTATAGGTGTTGTGCTCTTTAGTCAACACGAAGCTTTCAAACTTTTCGGATTGTTTATGGGAAAAATGAAATTAACTTCTGGAACCGCGGGGTGGGCGATCACTGCTGAGCTTCACAGGAGCACCAGCCTCCATCAGCAAACATAATATGGTGTTAACATCTGGAACCCGTCGAGTACAAACCTGGTGTTCATTTTGTGAGTCTGAAAGCCCAGGTACGGGTCCAGGATGAGGCTCGTGGTGAGGTCATCGTTCTCACACAGCTCTTTGGCGGTCATCCCTGAGGAGGGCACGTACCGCCGCTCCGACTCCAGGCTGGACGCAGTGAACCCTGGAAACACAACAACACGCCACGTTAGAATCATGTTTGAAGTAAAAGTTCAATTTAAGAAAAGTATCAAAGCATCAAAAGTGGGACTAAACACAGAACTAAACCTGGACTAGACTAGGACTAGAACTAGAACAGGGTAAAACCAAATCTACATAAGAACTCTTGGCCCAAACCAGGACCAGTGTAAATTGCACTGCTAGAGCCAATCTTTAAAACATCAAACATTTTTGTACAGGAAAATGTTTTTATAATTGGGGATTATTTAAAAAAAAAAACTGAACTCTGAACAAAATCTTATTATTAAACACATAAAATTGCAAAAGTATTAGAGTTGTTCAATACATGACAGACAATAGATTTTGGGGGTCAATATTTATCATGTGTACATTTTTCTTTGCACTAATAAGAAGTTTATGGTTATTTTGTGGCTACATGATAAGATTTGAGCCATAAAAAGGTAGAATCAATAAATTCTATGACTCATTGCAGATTTAAAAGTATTAAAGTGTTTCATTCTGCTGTTTTATTTATTGCAGCTTGGGGCTTTTTAACAAAGTTGTAGTTTTTGAGGTTTAAATCTGCCCTTGGGTTATTGTGCCAGTGCCATAAGGAGTTTCAATATTATAATTTATTGTCCACAATTTCTTCAACAATATATCAGAATTAAAAATTTGTTACTGTGACAGGCCTATTTTGGTACCAGATTTAATATCAATTAGTGTCTGGTTTTCTTTTTTTTTTAACGTTATCTTCTACTAGGCATGCTACAATATACATTTAGTGTCATGACTGTCATGGCTAAAATAACTGCGATTAACAATTATATCAGGATAATTATTAAAGTTGCTGACAGTTTAAAAATGTTATGATTAATTATACTGTTAATATTATGAATAAGTTCCATAGTTAAACGACTGTTATAGAATTGTACTTTGTTATAAGTGAAAACGATCATCTCGCAGAGAACTTTAAAGGTCCCATGGCATGAAATTTTCACTTTCTGAGGTTTAATGTGAGCTCCCCTACCCTGTTTAGGGGCCCCCGCCCCTATGGTTAAAAGTTGGAAAATGTGTAACTGTATGACGTGTAAACTGAGCATTTGTGATCCTTTTCCGCATTTGAAAAAAAGACAGCCCAAACGGGCGATTCTGAACAAGGGAAATTTCTGACGTCACACTCGCAGAAAGGTTTCCACCCCCCGTCTGGATGTCTACCCACCGTCTCTGGAAATCACGCCCAGAGAGTTTGGACCGCAAACGAGCTACACAATGTGAGATGCGTTTTTTTTATTTGCCTGGAGACATGTGAGAGTGTTTCCAGGCTCGGATGTCCTTTATCCGAGCCTCCGAACCTCTGAAACAGCAGTGGTTTAATTTTATTTTCTGTGGAAAGGTGTTTTTTTTAATGGAAAGCGTCTTATATCTTTTCACTTAAACACGGAAGTGGGGCCAGTGCACTGCGCACCGCTAATCCAGGAAACAGCGGCGTATTTGGCCACACCCCCACCCACTGCACTGGCCTGTCTCTGTCCTCCTCATTTGCATTCAAGCAACAATGCCCAGAATAAAGCGTTTCAGAGACATGTCTCTGACTGTGTTCATGAGGCTCTCTCATGCACTGAGTCTTGATTTTGAAGAAGGATTCATTTACAGTATTAGGGAACCATTAAGGAGCCATATAAAAGCATCAAGAAGTACCTTGTTATGGGATCTTTAAGGTTAAGCTTTTTTCTGTACATTTGTGATATAATGGCGACTATTTTTATTTCAGATTATCACAATTATATAAAATGTCCCACGAAAGATTATTTTGTACCCTTTTTATCATGTTAACCATATTATAGTTATTTAGTGTCCCATCCCTATTCATGAGATCATCTTTCTCATGTGTACCACATTGTGGCAATTGTGTCTAATGAGATCTTGTCCCAGCCCTAGTTTTTAATACCGATTAGTATCTGATTTTCAAACCCCCCCCATATCTCATTATGTACTCACTCCGGCTACATCTCCTGCTCCTCTGCAGGGATTTGCTGTGGCGCAGGGAGCTCTTCTGTGTCTGGGAGCGGCTGGCGGGCGTCTCGCTGGTCAACTTGGCCCCGTGTCGTCTGCCATTTAAGACCATGTTCTTGGATTCGCCCAGCCACTTCATACCCACAAGCCCCCGGGTCCAGGTGCATTTAGTCTCCGAGGTGAGGAAACGCGCTCAGGTGGGGAAGACTGGGGTCAGAGTGAGAAACCTGCACACAGAAGCACAGGTGCAGGCTTAGGCATGAACGAATCATTTATTTTGTTCAGTGGTGGAAGAAATACTCAGTTTTGTTGCTAAAAATGTGCACTGTGCAACTTTTTTGGGGGGAATAATATTTTGTGTTGAGTGGAATTTTTCACACTATGACATTAAACCTTTCTATCTTCATGCAGATCAAACTAGACCAAGTTACAGGTCAGATCTGTGGAGAGGCGACCCCGCTCACAGTCAGAATGCCTGTATATAGGTATTTTTGAGCTATAAAACCACCGGTAATTGAATAAATGTAAAGTAGAGCTGTTTAAGGTCATACTGTGGAACATTCCAGGCAAAGTAATGACATCTCCACAGAAACAGGTGACGAACCCCAACCAGAAAGTTACACAGTGCACCTTTAAGTAAAACAGGGTTCGTACAGACAAACTTTTTTCCATGAATTTTCCATAACCATTCCTCAAATTCATGACCTTGAATCAACATGTTTCAGTCGTGCACTTTTAGTAGCCGATTCAGACTGAATAAAATCATTGTCTGAATTCTAAACAGAGAAAAAAAAACGCCAAATCTTCAAGCCACTCAGTTTCAATGTCGCATCAAATGTAGCTTTAGCCGATTAAATGAAAAACATCCTTTGCCTGAACTTTTTGTAGCTTGACCAGGCCTACGGGCAGTGGTGGGAGAAGTGCTCAGTTTTGTTACTTAAGAAAAATAACAGATACATGATCAAAAAAAATACTGATATCTTTACTAAAAGTACTAAAAGTAAAGATATCACATAAGAAAATCTACTTAAGTATTAAAGCACCTGATTAAAAATTTACTTAAAGAGTAAAAAGTAAAAGTATTTTTGCAAAGATTTTGAGATCTAGCTTCAAATGTAGTGATTCTGATACAGATTTGTGGTGAATTTGTTCAACAGAAACAACTGAATCAATATTTTTCCGTAGCTGTCATCATTTCACATATATTTTTATATTATTCAAACTACAAATGTGTAAAAAAAAAAACCTCCTCTAGCTCTTCAGCAGGTCTCAAACTATTATAAAAAAAAAAAAAACTTTTCAGTCCTGTTCAAAAATGTAGTCGAGTAGAAAGTACAGACACCTGCTCTCAAAGGTAGTGAAGGTAGAAAGTATTAATTTTAAAATGTACTTCAGTAAAACGTAGGCATCTGTAATTTATCTAAGTGCAGTGCTTTACTACTTTTACTTCGTTACCTTCCAGTACTACTTCTGTTTCTGTTGTACTAATGTCAATATGGATAATATGTAAAATAAAACAAAGAAAGAAAAAAAAATAGAGATTACTTTGCAGCTATGTGATCAATATTCCCTGTGATGCTAACTGGAGACACACCTCTTTCTGAAGCTGTTACTTAAATTAGACTTTAGAGTTTTTCAGTTGGTCACTCTCACCGTTTCTGTTGAAAATCAAACTCCTAAACGTGACCAATGACCATGAGCACTTTAATTGATCATGTGCTGTTTACATTAATTTTGTATTTTTCATGGTTTTCAGCCAGTCTTAAAACTTTTCCGGTAGTTATTGCTAATGTGTACATTGGGTCACCATGGTAACTGCTGAAGACGTACAAGTAGAAACCCCCCAGAGTGGTGTCACTGCAAGGTATCAACTGTTTCCAAGAGACCAAACGACGTCTAATCAGCAGGTTTCACACACATTAAGCGTAGGACTGCGAGATTAATCGCAACTGAAGCGAAATCGCAATTTAAAATCACAAAGGATGCCATTCTAAGTACGATAACTTCCTCCACAAAAAACAAAACACTAGGGATGGGACGAGACAAACTTTCCATGAGAAGAGACGAGATTTTAACATAATTCCTAGTATACACATACATTTCACGGTTCAGTTTCCAACTTTGGCCTCATGATTTTGTTAATTGAATTGTTAATTATTTCATTTCATAGTTTTGCTTTTATTTTAGTGCTGCTTTTTGTAATTATAAGAGATGCAACTCACTCACCAACATGTGACCCTTTTTTATCCAATCTAAATGTAAACACATGGGGGGAAAAAATCTCACGAGATACTTTTTCTTGTGTGCGTGATCTTGTGGCAATTTTGTCTCACGAAATCTTGTGCCATGAGATTTTTCTACCATCCCTACAAAACGCAAATTTCTTATTCTGCACAAAAAGATGCTGATCTTGTAGTTTAGATCTGTACAAAAACACTCTGAAATATGATTCTTGTATTAGTTTTTGTTAGTCTCTTCTAGTCTGTTTAAAATATGAACTTTGAGCAGAATACGATTATTAAAAAATAAAAAGTAAAATATCACATGCAAAAAAAAACTACAAGTGTTAAAGTACCGGTTTAAAAATGTACTTCAAGAGTAAAAAGTAAAACTCTTGCACAGATTATGAGGTCAAATAAAGCTTCAAATGTAATGACGTTGATACAGATTTGTCTCGAATTTAACCGAATATTTTTTTCCTAACCTTTTTTTTTTTGCTCGAACTACAAATGTATTAAAAATAAACCCTCAGCCTTTTCAGCAGGTCTCAAACTATAATAATAATAATAATAACTTACTTTTCAGTCCAGTTAAAAAAATGTAGTGGAGTAGAAAGTACAGATACCTACGGAAGAGGATTAGGGCCACGTGAACAGATTTTTTTTTTATTATTCTGAGAATTTCTGACTTTTCTCTCAGAAATTCTGACTTAATCTCAGAATTTCTGAAAGAAGAGTCAGAAATTCTGAGAAAAAAACTCAGAATTTATGAGATTAAAGTAAGAATTTATGAGATTAAAATCAGAATTTATGAGATTAAAGTCAGAATTTCTGACTTTAATCTCAGAAATTGAGATTTTTTTTCTCAGAATTAAAAAAAAGAAAAAAAAAATCTATTCATGTGGCCCTAATCCTCTTCCGTAGATACCTGCTCTGTAGTCTAGATCTGTGCAAACTTTCTGAAATGTGATTTATGTATTAGTTTCTGTTCGTATTTAAGTCTCTTATTAAATTAATTATTATTAAAAATCTCATCAAAAAAACATCAATCATTCATCATTAGCCATCAATCATTCATCATTAACCACAGCATCCACTGAGTTCAATATTCCAGAGAAGCATTAAGAAGATACAAAATTACTACGGAAGTGTTTTGCATTACGGCCTTAACTGCCAATTTCCCAGCAGTAAACAGTTGTCTATGTAAATGTCTATGCTTAACCCATCCTGATGAGAGTCCGTTCTTGCATCCACAACACACTGGAGTCGCTGTGAAAGGCGCTGATGAATATTGTAATTACACTGAGCCAGAGGAGTAAACAAGGCTCAAACGTGGAGGGCCAGCGCCACTCTGCGGTAACCCAAAATAACGCACTTTAACGCTGTCTTTGAGGCGCAACACAAACAGCATCCAAGTTATGAACGATCCTGAATATTCCCTCTGAAATGACCACCGCTTTCAAGTGTTTATATCTTGCTTTAGTTTGAGATTGCTTCAACTGTGGCACCAAAAGTGTTCCACATCTGAGGGGTGGATGCGTGGAACGCGTATTCAGGTTTTTTGCAGTAAATAAAAAGCACAGTGCACACAGAATCCGCCGGACACAGCAGACGGCACCGGTGTGGATCGGTGTGGTTTAGTTTGGACGCTGTTTGTGCAGATCTGGCCCGTCTCCACGTCCAGTCCCTCAGCTGCGGGCGGACCACAGAGCCCAGTGTGTCCTGGATTAGCATGCATCCGACACCGGCTCCGGCTCTGAAGGGCTCAAATACAGAAGAAAACCCCACAAGCCGCCTCTCGGGGCCGTGCACCGACTACACCTGCAGATAAACAGGAAACGGGGCATAGGGCAGAGCAGAATTCCCCTCATTTGCTCGAGGTGTGGCGTTTGTGCGTCCAAACTCCATATTTAAAGCGACGTGCTGCGGATATCAATACTGCAACAATTAACACCCCTGACGCCCAGAACCACACACGTACCCGCATTAAAACACACGCAACGACACGCTTCCTACAGTTAACAGTGAAAGGAAACACAATTCCACGTACTTTGTTGTTGTTGTTTTTTATCTCTTTATAGCATCACACTCAACTTCAGTGAGGCTAACTTAGCTCGAGCTGTGCCGATTCCAAACATTTAACAATCCGAGCTATTTTGAGGTTTAAAATTAAGCTGTATATACACAAAATGATGATTTACACACACCCACAATGAAAAATAACGTCCAGATTGAACACAAACATGAGATCGTGTACGTACCTGCAAAGCCCCGATCCTCATGCTAATGCTAATGCTAATGCTAAAGCTAAGAGCGTCCCGAAAATCTGTTTATGAACGCATCAAAAGTTCCCCCGGCGTCGCAAACTAACAGAACCGCACTTTGAGGCGTTAACAGAGGGGTAAAAGTCCGGAAATTTGTGCACACGCTGCGTTATTTACAACAGAAACCATGTCCGAGCTGAGAGGATTTCCACGCAGCGCCTCGGGTCGACAAACCGAACCGCACGGCCACGTTTGATACTTACGTTTTTTTTTTTTTTTTTTTTCCTCTCTGAACAAAATAAACCCGGTGGATTTTCAAAATATTCCAAGCTTGGCACGTTTGGGTATAACAAAAATATCAGAGGAAATCTTTTTCTTTTTTTTCTTTTTTTTCGGAAATTAACATTAAAATTCAAGATGGCGGCTTAACACGGGAGCGAGAGAGGGAAAGGCGCAGCTCGGCCGTCTCCAAGAAAATAGATCCAAAACACACGGGGAAAATCTCAAATCTCTCTGATTTCACTAAAGGTTAAGGGTAAACCGTCTAAGCGGGGCTTTAAATCAGCATGACACTTTGGTAATTACGTACTGTTTGAGGATAAAACGTTAAATCGCCGCGTTTTCGCCACGGCTCCTCGGATGGAGACGAAAGTAGCGCCGCGTAAACAAACCTTCCTAAAACATCCACCACGAGGACAAGGAAAAACAAGAAAACATCTCAAAGTCATGCATTTAACCACATTTACTGCTATTGTTTAATGCAAACGCCCTTTGCGCACTTCTTAATAAGGGTAGAGTTTAGTTACGTAAATAAAATCCTTCCTTGGCATTGATTGTAGGGGTAGTAGTAGAGGGCAACACCAGGAAAAGCCTATAGGTTGCCACAGAAAAGTTGGACTAAATCATGAATTAAAGGGAGTTAAAGGAGTTCTCTGACTTGTCACGGGTTATGTATGTTTGTGGATTTTTGATTGTGCACAAATTCGCATAATACTTGTTTGTTTGTGCATCCGATTCTGCAGTGTTGGCTGAAGAGTGGCTCCCAAGGACAAGAAAAAGCCAGAAAACATCTCAAAGTCATGCATTTAAGCACATTTACTGCTATTTTTTAATGCAAACGCCCTTTCCTCACTTCTTAATGAGGGAAGAGTTTAGTTACGTAAATAAAACCCTTCCTTGGCATTGATTGCAGGGGGAGTATTAGAGGGCATCATAGCTTGGCACAGAAAAGTTGAAGTAAATTATGATTTAAAGGGAGTTATAGGAGTTCGAGGAGATTGATTGTGCAGAAATGTGCATAATACTTGTTTGTTTGTGCATCTGATTCTGTTGTGTTTGGAAATCTTTTTGTTGGTTGGCAGGAGAGGGTGTTACCCCCACGTCAGCCTCATTGTTGGAAGGATTTCATGGCATTTCCTCAACCCATGTCGCATCAGCAGAAGAGAAATCATGTTTTTCATGAGATTTAACATCTAAATATGCCTGGTTATTTATCTTGATTTCATTTTTTGTGTATTTTAATTCCCGGTGATGCACTTTTGTACTTTGTTTTGCAACATTGGCATTTATTTCCTCACTGTGTGATGAATAAAGGTTAATTTTATCTTCTCTTAACCTAAATGCGGAAACTCTTTAACATTTAACATTTTGCAACACCACAATAGGTAACTTTTTAATCAAAGAAGATGAAATTAAAAGCGTGTTTTTTAGCACTGAAAAACTGAAAAACTCTGAGTGGGCTTGCATCTCCACAAACCTGACTCTTATTTGGTCTAGAGGAGGGCCGTCTCCTGCTTGTTTCCACGGTGATGTTGTTGGTTTGGCTTTAATATTCCACATAGCATAAAACTCAAGTCAAGGGTCAAATGCAGAAGTCAAATTTCTCCCGTGTGTCACTGTGTGTCATTGTGTGTGAGACCAATAAAGGCTTAATCTAATCTAATCTAAGTATATCTCCACAGGTTTGTAACTTCCGTGGAATTATGCAGGTGCTACCTCCTGTAAGTTACACCTCTAAACCACATATTTACTGTGTGAAAAATCCCTCAGTCGTCCAGGTAGAATCCATTATAAAAGGAGAAATTCAATTTGTCAACTGGACAAAGTTTATTTGGTCGAAAACGTTTCGCAGCTCATCCGAGGTGCTTCGTCAGTTCTGGTTAGAGTGCTGATAGACACAGTGCTGATAGACATTTTTTTCAAGATGGTGCCACGGACGGCTGCCATGGTGTTTATGTTCACCGAGACAAGTTCCTAGTTTTGTGAATTCTGTTCACTTGACAATGGCAATAAAAGTCTTTCTGATTCTGATTCTGATTTCTGAAGCAGTGTCTATCAGCACTCTAACCAGAACTGACGAAGCACCTCGGATGAGCTGCGAAACGTTTTCGACCAAATAAACTTTGTCCAGTTGACAAATTGAATTTCTCCTTTTATCACATATTTACTGGTTAATTGCTAAATGAGACACTTAAACGTCCAAAATTAGTTCCTCTGCAGGGGCGGAGGAGGAACTCGGTTTGATTAGATCTGCTGCTCCTCCACAGTGAGAGGAGTGGTCTCCCCCTTCTCCTGCGACCCATCCTGGATGCTTTAGGGCAGTGTTTCCCAACCAGGGGTCCTCGTACCCCTAGGGGTACGCGAGCACACTGCAGGGGGTACGCGGCAAATTAAGGACATGAAATAAAAAGATTTTCATTTAATAATCAGTTGTGTCACAAGAGTTAGATACAACAAAGGAAGATTATTTTGATTTAGTATTTATTTGGGTAAATTATTTTCAAAGAAACATATTCTTTATTTTTATGTTTAACTAATTTGAGTTAAAGAAAAGAGAGAAAATGCCTGAGAATTAAATTTTCAAATTAAGGAGATGAAATAAAATGATTTTCATTTTAAAATCCGTTGTGTCAAGTTCTACTTTTGGAGAATTATCAACACGTATGAGTGAGGGGGTACTCGAGGTATGACAGAAGGGCTCAGGGGGTACACAAGATAAAAAAGGTTGGGAAACTCTGCTTTAGGGGGCTTGGGAGAAGACTGACTGTAGTGAGCAAGTACATTTTTTGTTTTAAATTGACTGACCTCATTCTACCCAAAAAATATAAAAATATTGATTTGTACATATATTTATACATATATATTTTATTATCATTATCTTATGTATATAATTATGTCTCATCTGACACTGGTCTATTGCTCTTTGGTTGCTTTTCCATCTATTTTTCTTTTTTCTTTTACCCTCTGTTATATATCATCATATATTATATTTGATGAGTGAGCTACCGTACCCAAAACAATTTCCCTTGTGGATCAATAAAGTTTGTCTAAGTCTAAGAAATTATATGATTTTCCTAATACAAAACATCTTTTTTCTCACTGTGCATCCCTAATTTGTGCCACTTGCTCCTGGAAATGAGTTCTTGACTAAATCCCGTGACAAATGACAAATTGCAGTGACATTACGCTGGCGTGTTCTGCATGTATGTTTGTGGTAAGATGTTCAGCAGTGACAATGGTGACACCAAGCAGACTTTATCAGCTGCTGAAAAGTCAAGTAAAATTTAAAAATGTATTCAAACTACACATTTTCCGGAGCCTGTTATCAGTCCGAGCGTTCATGGTCCTGCTTAGGAAGATAAGATAATCCTTTATTTGTCCCACAATGGGGAAATTGTAGTGTCACAACGCAAGTTTCAGAAACAGTAGGAAAATATGAGCATGCATCAAAATTAAGATAATAATAATTAGAGATGGGCATAATTAATCGATTAACCGATAATTGATCATTAAGAATTTCACCGAGCAAGTTCATTTTCGTCGACAAAAAACCCCAAAAAAAACAATCGCCTCAGTTGGCGCACCTCAGTTGATATATGCGAGCTTCCGTAGGTCAATCGCCAAAACATGAAGAGGTCGCGACGAAGTGTTGTGTGGGTCCACTTTAATTTTTAGAAAATGACCAAGCGCACTGCAAGCACTGCAATGCAGCATACAAATATACCTCATCGACAACACAAATGATTTATCATTTGAACACCGCACATCCAAGTCTGGAAAAAGAAGGTGGCGGCGGTTCATCATCTCTATCACAGGCTAGCCTGGACTCGGTGCTAGCACGGACCAGGAGGAGCTGCAGTGCTCAGCGAGCAGAGAAGGTCACCGAACTGATAGCGAAGATGATCGAAACAGACATGCTCCCCATCAGTGCCGTGGAGGGCAAAGGTTTTCACAACTTAATAAAATATTGCTGCAGATATGGCTGGGTTGTGTGGAGGAGGTAGGACAGAGACAGCGGGCTAGCAGCGGTTAGCTTGGATCCCAAAGCGGGTCACTCCGAGCGCGCTAGCAGAGGCTGCAGGATGCGTGTTGCCTCGCTTTAGTCCACCTCTACGCATGTTGATTTGCAGATTTACTTTCCCGTGGAGAAGTGCCTGTTCCCACAGCCTCGGCAGACATAATAAAAGCGGACACACATGAGTGAATGGTTGGTGTCTTTTTAATACAAAAATATGTTAACGATTAACCGGTTATCACTCATTAATTCTCCCGACGATCGACGAAGAAAACTTCACCGAATGCCCATCCCTAATAATAATAAGTATGTACAATCAACTAAAAACACAACACTGTAAGGTTAAAAGGCACAGGAACGTTGCACAATAAATGTCTTTGATTCTGAGCAGTAGGAGTTTAGGGTGACAAACTGAAAAACTGTTGCTTGAGGACAGCTCTCCTGTTGTAGTTCCAGCTGCTCAGATACTCTGACTTGAGCAACAGCTTGAGACAAAGCAGTGCCTCCAGTTAGTGCCTCATCTGCAAAGTGTCAGTAGCTTTTACACAAATGAAACTCTATCTGAAAGCAGTAAATCAGCTTGGTGACTTGAACCTGGTGGGCGTTAACCTGGTCTTTGTTTGGAGTTTTCTCTGGAGCGAGTGGGACGAACATCTGCTGCCATGGAAACGACAGAAGAGCACCGAGTAACTGTTATGACTGTTATTCTCTTTTATCAAATCACAGTTAAAGGTGCACTGTGTAACTTTTTGGATGGGGGGTTTGTCACCTGCTTGTTTCTATGGATTTGTCATAGCTTTGCCTGGAGTGTTCCACAGTATGGCATGAAACAGCTTTACCTATAGCTCAAAAATACCTTTAAAACAGGGATTCTAACTGTGAGCGGGGTCGCCTCTCCACAGATCTGACCTGTAACTTGGTCCGGTTTGGTCACTGTGAAGATAGAAAGGTTTAATGCCATACTGTGGAACATTCCAGACAAAGCAATAACATCTAACATCTAATAACCCTCCACCGGAAAAGTTACATAATGTTATTTGTTTGGTGGGATAATACCTATTTACCATAGCCTTAAATCAGTTGTGTAGATTCAGTATTTTAACTTTCTTTGCTTATACTTATGGTATTAATTTGTATTGTTATATGCCAGACCCGGGCATTTCAAGGCTCCGACTCTGACCGGCCTGCTAAAGGTTACTTGGAATTAAGAAAATAAAACCTACTTTCAAAATTGTACATAATGCATTTGTACTGATGCATTTGTACTGATGATCATCTGTCGGACGTGCTTCACATCTCCACCTCAAACATGAACTGGACTTTGATGCACTTATTAAAGCTCAACAGAAGCGAGATTTCTCTCACTGATCAAGAAAAAGAAGAAGTGACTTTATTGATCTCACACAGGAGAAATTCTTCTCTGCATTTAACCCATCCTGTTATCAGGAGCAGTGGGCTGCACATTACTGCGCCCGGGGACCATCTCCATGATCTTCTTGTTTCGACTTGGTCAGGACCTCAGCTGGAGGATTTTACATAAAACATGCTAACTTTGACTTTTTTTCTACACAGTTTGGCACTTGGACAAACAAATGTTGGGACATATCTTGTATTATATCTGTGTTTCCCAACCTTTTTTGTCTTGTGTACCCCCTGAGCCTTTTTGTCATACCTCGAGTACCCCCTCACTCATACATATTGATAATTCTCCAAAAGTAGAACGTGACACAATGGATTATTAAATGAAAATAATTTTATTTCACCTCCTTAATGTGAAAATTTAATTTTTCTCTCTTTTCTTTAACTCAAATGTACTCAAATTAGAATTTAAAAATTCTAAAAAATCTCCCCCTCTGCCTGGCAGTGACACTGCCGAGTACCCTCTGTAGTGTGCTTGCGTACCCCCAGGGGTACCCCTGGTTGGGAAACACTGTATTCTATTATTTGGCAAACAAAGACATTGTGGTGTCTTAATACAAAGTTAATAAAGTTAAACTCAGAAAGCATTGTGGGGTTAATGTGACTGAAAAAGAGTTACAAATGTTTCACGTTTACCATCGGTTTGAATTATTTTACTGAATAAATTCAGTTTTTGTAAAACCTCACTCTCTCATGACTTAATAATAACACAGAACTTACCAGTTTCTGTAAACAATGATTTGATGATGACAAACATTTACTGATTTCAACGTAGAAATAAAATTAATAACCAGAGTCGACTTCAAACTTTTGGCCCTCCACAATATTTTTTGCTTCTCATTTGGCCCTTGGGGGAAAATAATTGCCCACCCCTGGTATATGCAAAGCTTGTTTCCAGTATAATCCTCCTGAGACCCGGCCCATTCATCTGTGTCCTTTATAGTGGACAATGAGTTAAGCAGTCTGTCTTTCAAGTGTTTTGGGATAGATTCTAGTTTGTGGCTGCACTATGATAGATAGGTAGATAGATAGATAGATAGATAGATAGATGGATAGATAAATAAATAAATAAATAAGAAATTAAAAGGGTGCCTAAAAACTTTTTGAGGCGACTGTAGAAGCTTGTCAGAGATGTTGGTCATCAAAAAAAAAGTTTTTGTTAGGCTGTTAACTTGGATTTAAGACTATCACAGTCCATTACAGATGACAAGTTACAACATTATGAGTAAAAATAAAATTAACAAAATTTAAATGCTAAGGTGTTCATTTAATAGAAAATCACACACACAAAAAATTGAAATACACTTTTTTTCTTCAGGTCCCAGGAGGATAATATAATAACTAAAATAATATAGTAGGCTATAATAGTAAACATACATAATAAATAATAAATAAAATATAATAAACACATAAATATATACAATAAATACTTTATCCTCCTGGGACCTGAAGAAAAAAGTGTATCTAAATTATTATTATTATTATTATTATTATTATTATTTTATATTTGGAGGTAAATGAACACCATAGCATTTACATTTTGTTAATTTGATTTTTATTCATAATGTTGTAACATGTCCTCTGTAATGGACTGTAATAGTGTTAAATCCATGTTAAGTTAACAACCTAACAAAAACATTTTTTCGGTCGGTTCTACAGTCGCCTCAAAAAGTTTTTAGACTCCCTTTTAATTTCTTATTTATTTATTTATTTATGCATTTTTATTTATTTATTTATGCATTTTTATTTATTTTTATGTTTTATTTTTAGTTTTTATGTATTATTTATTTATTTAAGATAAGATAAGATAAGACTTTATTGATCTCACACAGGAGAAATTTACTTGTCACAGTAGCTCCAGGTAGGGACAGTTTGAACAAGAAGACAAGTGCATGCAGGCAAAAAAAGGCATAAAGATAGGTGATAATAATAATTAAAAAAATAAGTAATAAATCGAATAATAATAATAGTAGTAGTGATAATAATAAAAAACAGTGACAGGGAGAGTATTGAAAAAAATTGGAAAAACGATATAGGAGTATTGAAAGATTTACTTATTTATGTATTTTATTTATATGTATTTTCATGTATCATTATTATTATTATTATTTATTTTTTTATCATAGTGCAGCCACAAACTCAAAACTTAAAAGATGTAATAAATAATAAATAATTAATACAGACGTTGTTTTGGCGGAAGTGCGTCACATTCTTGACGTCAGAAGCGGAAGCTGAAAGTTGAAAGCTCGTGGTGGGAAGCTTCGCGGGAAATCTCTAAAAACAAAAGTCCATCTGACCTTTTCCTGCACAAATCGAGACAGTTTTAACCTTTCGATCGTTCGCACAGATGCAATTGGGGGATACAAGCACGATTTCCGACCGTTTGCACTTTTATTTTAGCTAAAAACGACACATTGAGGGCGGTTTGTTGCAGCCTGTTGCGTTAGCAGAAGAGGCTAACGGCGCCGTGTCCCGTGGCAGAGTGTGTCCCCGCTCCTGGTGTCGCTGTCCCCGCTCCTGGTGTCTCTGTCTCCGGCCTGAACGTGAGGATTTACCGGTGTGAGGATGGCGGAGAGACCAGAAGACTTAAACCTGCCCAATGCCGTAATAACCCGGATTATTAAAGAAGCTGTGAGTATGGACAATGATGTCATGCCAAATGGACAATCATCAATGTTTTGTGCTGTTCCATCTATTTTTTTGTGCTATTCTAACAGAATAGCACAAAAAAATAGATAGAATAGCACAAAACATTGATGGAACAGCACAAAGATTAGATAGAATAATTCTATCTATTCTTTGTGCTGTTCCATCAATGTGCTATTCTATCTATTTTTTGTGCTATTCTATCTATTTTTGTGCTATTCTATTTTTTTTGTGCTGTTCCATCTATTTTTTGTGCTATTCCATCTATTTTTTGTTACCCTCTGTTATATAGTGATTTAATCAGTTACAGGAGTTTTTTTATTGCTCAAAATTCAAACATACAGAGAAATGAGTGGGGTTGTTTGGAGATGTCATTGCTCTGTCTGGAATGTTCCACAGTGTGACATTAAACGGCTCTAATTTGCATTTATTCAATCACAGGTGGATTTATAGCTCAAAAATACCTAGAAAAACAGACATTTATGACTGTGAGCGGGGTCGCCTCTCCACAGATCTGACCTGTAACTTGGTCTGGTTTGGTCTCCGTGAAGATAGAAAGGTTTAATGCCACACTGTGAAACATTTCAGACAAAGCGGTAACACGGTACATGGAAAAAAAAACATTTGACAACAGCTTCTAACTAACGTTCCAGGCAAGGCAATTACATCTCCATGGCGACAGGCAGGTGGCGGACTCTCTACCAGAAAAAGTTACACAGTGCACCTTTAAAAGATCTTACAAACTAGTTAAAAAGTATTCAAACTAAGAAATCTATTGTGAAATCCTTTAAACCATGTTGTTTTTTCGGGTGTTGCAGTAGTTCTGTTTTTTTGTAACTAACTTCTAACTTTGAACTTTAAAAGTGGCACTATTATTCAGGCCCTAAAACATGATTTTGTTCAGTTAAAAAGACTTACCAAGGATAAATTTAGCAAGTTTGTGGAGCCAGTTTATAACAAATAATGACAATGACAAGGATTTCTGTTTGGCATTTCTTTGAAAAACAGTGACAGTTCCATCTACAATTCCATTATTAAGCGTAGATCAAACAAACAGGGAAACAATGGGGTTAGCCAGGTCAGGGCCAGAGGTGTGAAAAACAGGCGTGTAGGGATGAATAGAGATCGTCAGCTAGACGCCAGAGAAACAAAAGACGGAAACCAATGAGATAGTTCCGGAAAGTAGTTAGCTAGGTAGCTCCTCCCTACAGCAAGATATAAGCAAGTGTCTTACCAGTATTCTTATTAGAGCTGACGAAGCCTCTCGGATGAGCGGCGAAACGTTTTCAACCAAACAAACTTTGACCAGTTGACAAATTGAACTTCTCCTGTTATCAGTGACAGTTATTATTATATTTTTTATTATTATTATTATTATTATTATTATTATTCTGTGACAACATCATATTCTCATTTAGGGGCAACAACAGCCATTTCCCCTTATTTATTATTGTTTATTCTCATAAGAAATATTCAAAGGTAAATTCTAGGGATGGAACAAGACGTACCACAAGATTTTGCAAGTCAAAACTGATCGAAAAATGATCTTGTGTGATTTTTTTTTTCCCCCCCTGAATTTACCTTTACCTTAGACAAAAAAAAAAAGTTGAGAGCTGGTGAGTTGGATAGAATTTGAGAAGCTTTAGTTTCAAAAAGCCGTACTATGATCGCTAAAGCATTAGGTAAAATAAATCAAAAATAGTGAAGCCAAAATTGTGAGATGGATTGCTCTTCTTATTTATTCTTGCCTTGTCTCGTGCCACTGCCACCCCTAGTAAATTCATAAATGTTGAACCTGATTATTTCTGTTTGATTCGACCTTAGAACGAGCTATGTCAAGAAAAAAACAAAAACTAGCCACCCCCCTTCAATCTGCATTAAATAAATATAACAAAATAATGTTGTGCCGTTGCCTGAACCCAGCATACAGCCCCCTGCTTTACAAAATCATCAAATTCTATAATGTGAATCCAGTTTTTCAGCGTTTAAAGCCTGTTTATTCCTGCCCACAGCTGCCCGACGGCGTGAATGTGTCCAAAGAAGCCAGAAGAGCCATTTCTCAGGCGGCCAGCGTCTTTGTACTCTACGCAACGTCCTGGTAAATACGGAGACGAGATCTGAGACTTCACTGGAGCGCATTTTCAGTCTCATATCTCTGTTTTGTTTGGTGCAGCGCCAATAACTTTGCGATGAAGGCCAAGAGGAAAACCCTGAACGCGGGAGACGTGATGGCTGCGATGGAGGAGATGGAGTTTGAGAGATTCCTGGAGCCTCTCAAAGAAGCTCTTGAAGGTTTGTTTGAAAATAACTTGCAGTTCTGGAGAAATAATGACGCACGTGATCACAATCTAGTAACACTCATACTCATTATAATGTCGTTTTTTTGAGGTAATTTTGATTTGCCTAAAAAGACTTCTATAAATGGATAGTGTTAATGTTTTTGTGTGAAAATGAGACGGATAATACACATTTATTCTTCTTTCTGCTCTATTTCATTTGTGCTGATTTATGTAATGATTTATGCAAGACTTGTTAGTAGAACTAGTAGGGCTGGCGGTATACTGCTCCATATCGAATACCGGTGTGTGTGTGTGGTTTTTTTTTTTTTTTTTTTTTAAATGATATGGATTTTTAATATATCCCAATCCCAGTGAGTGTGTGCGTACAAAACTGAGTGAGTGTGTGAGTGTGTGGGGAACACAGAGCGGCGGAACGTGGCGCCGCGGGACATTGTTTGAGAGGGTGACTGTTGGTGGAAGCTCAGTGTGTGTCGAGCGGCGAACAACATGGACGGAGAAAATGTTAGACACAGAGGAACTTATACCGAAAAGAGGAGCTGTGTCAGTCGTGTGGAAGAACTTCAGCTTTAAAAAATCTGACGCCGATCAAACAACCGTATCCTGTTAATGTCGCCGCACGAGGCGACACGAGCGATCTGCTTCACCACCTCCGTCACAAACATGTCCTGGAATATGAAGAATGCACGAAACTAAGATCTGCATCCTCTTCCACGTCTGCAGGGAACGTTTGAGTCAGCGCCGCGACACAAAACGCCACTCAGACGTCACTCAAAGACGCGTTCGCTAAGGGGACCGCCTACGACAAGAAAAGCAAACGGTGGAACGATATTACCAACGCTGTTACTGTCCACTTCGCCAAAGACATGGAACCACTTAGTACATGAAAAAAAAATACTGTCAAATACCGTGACACCGATATAATTTTGAAAAATACCGTGAGGTCTAAGAACTAGGCATATTCCACTTATAAAACAAAGACTTATTCTATTGGCAGGAAATGAGTCATATATATTAAAGAAAACTGTTTAAAGGGACAGTGCGGTTTTTAAAAAAATTTTTTAATGTTAATCTGTATGGGTTCCCCCTAATAGTGTCGCGCATTAACACTGGCTTACAGCTTAACACTTCTTCTGAGCCCGGTTCTGCTCCGGTTCTGGAGCTCAGGAATGTAGTTCCAGTAAGTTCGCCAGGACATTTAATAAAGCTTGTTTTTATTCTCAAAACAACATTTGTCCAAAAAGATGTGTGAAGAATCCCTCAGTCATCCAGGTAGAATCCATGGTAAAACTGAAAAAACAAAAGACAGAAAGCTGAAAACAAAGAGGTGGGATAGTTTCAGAATAATTTCAGTGTAGTTAGCTCCTCCCTGCAGCAAGATATAAGTATCAGCACTCTAACCAGAACTGACGAAGCAACTCGGATGAGCTGCGAAATGTTTTCGACCAAATAAACCAGACCCCCCAGGATTTCACGGGGATTTTTTGCGATTGTTGCGGGGCTAAAATGCCTGAATTTGCGGGAGCTTTTCCAAAAAGTTGTGATGAAAGTTGCGGTGCTTTTAAGGTTTTTGTTGCGATTTTGTTGCGGGAGGAAGTGAAAGTTGCGATAAATAGTTGCGATTTTCCCTTTTTGTAATTAAAATTGAGTAATATTTTGAATACTGAGTTATTACTGACAAAGAATAATACAAAGACAGAGATCACAGATATGGTCCTAAAACAACCTTACCAACATCGAAAATAAATTACTAATAGGAGGGGAACTGTTTCGCGCGGTCTTTTGCTGTTATTTTTGTTGGCAAATGGCTGCAGACATGTTTCTTTGCCATTAGAAGCCGTGTCTCAATTCCCAGAGCGCGCGGCTCGGAGCGTGGCCCGAAGGGCATGTGCGTCACACATTTCGACAGTACACCGGCGCGACGACTGCTGTCCCACTTCTTTTTTGTCCCATGCGCAGTTAGCACGCGGTCCGAAGACCGCAGTTGTTAAGCGGTCCGCGGACTGCAGTCGGGGCTGAGCAAGTGTGCACCGCCTTTCTGCAGTCTGAGCCCTCTTCGGGCCACGCTCCGACCTGTGCGCTCTGGGAACTGGGGACACGGCCGCAGTTTAGTTTTGTCACACGGAAGTAAGGCAGAAGGAAGTTGGTCGGCGTTCAATACGTCGCCGATGATTGGTCAAAATTAGTAAAAATTGCGGGAAAGTTGCGGTGATTGGTCAAAATTGCAACACCGCCCTGAATTCACGGGGATTGGCTGAAGTTGCAAATCGCAACATCGCGAATTCCTGGAGGAATAAACTTTGTCCAGTTGACAAATTGAATTTCTCCTTTTACCATTTGTCCAAAAAGTGATATATTTGCATCACAAACGGTTGCACACGAAAAATTCAGCAGCCTAATTCGCATTGGTGCTATTTTCTCTCGACTCGTATCACTCCGCGCAGATTAGCTGTATTAGCTTGTTCACTTGTTAGAGGATGTTTGCGGCGGATGCGGTACGGCAACATTAACTATTATTATTAACTGTCCCCGGTAACTTGCCGGAACTACGTTTGTGAGCTACGGAACTGGAGCAGAACTGGGTCCAGACGCTGTCAGGGGTAAGTCAGTGATAATGGACGACACTGTTGAAGGGGACGCCATACAGATTCACATAAAAAATGCACTATCCCTTTAAAGACATAACTATGAACTGATTTTATTTGGGATTGAATCATCGACTTTTGTGTTTGAAGCAAAATAAAATAAATCTTTAAAGATGTTTAAAGAAACATTTGAAAATACATAATATAATGAAGATCTAATGTTGATTTTCCATTTTCCATCAGTGTATAAAAAGGGCCAGAAGGGGAAGAAGGAGGTGTCTGAGCAGAAACGAAAGGACAAAGAAAAGAAACAGGACTCTGAAAACGACAAGAGCCGAGAAGAGGAGGAGGAAGAGGAGAGGATGGAGGAGAGGATGGAGGAGGAGCCAGACGCAGAGGAGGACGAAGCCGAGAACTGAACCGAACCAAACAAAACCGAACTACTGCAAACACCCAGAAAAAACAACAACATGGTTTAAAGGATTTCACAATAGAAGTCTTAGTTTGAATACTTTTTATCTAGTTTGTTAGATCATTTCAAGGCGCACTGTGTAACTTTTCTGGTGGAGAGTCCGCCACCTGCCTGTCGCCGTGGAGATGTAATTGCCTTGCCTGGAACGTTCCACAGTAAGGCATTGGACAGATCTCTACGGTGACAAGAAAGTGACATCGTCGGGCCAAGTTACGGTTCAGATCTGCGGAGAATAATACACGTTTTAAAGCATTTAACACCTCAGATATTTGAATAAAAACAGAATAAATGGGTTTAATGCCATATTGTGGAACATTTCTCGACATAAGCCTGTACTTGTAACTTGGCCCGGTGGTGTCGGTTGTGTCCATAGATGGATAAAAGTTTATTTCCGTACTGCGGACCATTCCAGGAAAAGTAAGAGCATCGCCACGGAGACAAGCAGGCGGCAGATCTTCCACCGGAAAAGTTACGTAGTGCGCCTTTAGTTTGCAAAGTAATTTTCTAACTAATCGTGATCTTTTTGCAGTGACGTTTTATACTGGAAATTTCCGCGAGGTTTAAAAGGCGTCTTCCTGAAAGTTCTGCGGTTCTGAGCCGAAAATCAACTTCGCTTCATTTTGATAAACATTTCCATTAAAGCTGAACCGTGTAACTTTTCTGGTAGAGGACCCTCCAGTTACCTGTCTCCATGGAAATGTTATTGCTTTACCTCCAATATATATCCAAATATATCCAAAATATGGCATTCAACTTTTCCCGTCTCCATAGAAACAAGCAGGAAGGCATTTTTGAGTCATAAAAACACCCATAGTTGAATAAATGCATCTTATACAAGTTTAATACCATATTGTGGAACATTACAGGTAAAGGAAAAGCATCTCCACGGTAGCAGACCCCCAAACGTGAAAAGTTACATAGTGCACCTTTATAATAAAACAGGAAATTGAACATGCAAAGTGATAATAATTGATACATGTCTGTGTCTGGTTTATAAAGAGCCTAAAAAGCACAAAGAAATTCAAATTTTACATTTCTTTGTAAAGAATTCTCCATCCAGATTTTAAATCAATTTAGTCAACAATTTCAACATTTGGTAAGTTTCAGGACTCGAGCACATTTAAAGTTAAACTGACTCACTGGACTAGATCTGTTTCATGTTGATATTTATACATTTGTAAAAAAATAAAAATAAATAAATAAAATAAACTTTGTATTTCAAGCTTCTTCTTTTTTAAATTTTATTTTTATGTGTATCCTCCTGAGACCCGCCCATTCATTTGTGTCCTTTAAGTTTTGAGATAGACTCTAGTTTGTGGCTGCACTATGATTTAAAAAATAATAATAATAATAATAAAATAAATCATAATAATGCATAAATCAAAAATATAAACATAAAAAATATATAAATAAAATACATAAGTAAATAATACATAAAAAATTAAAATAAAACATTAAAAAAATAAATAAAAATACATCAATAAATAATAAATTAAAAAGGAGTCAACTTTCTGAAGCAACTGTAAAACCGACCGAAAAAATGTTTTTGTCAGGTTTAGGTTAGGTTAACTTGACATGGATTTAACACTATTACAGTCCATTACAGAGGACATGTTACAAAAATATGAATAAAAATAAAATTAACAAAATGTAAATGCTCATCAAATGTTCATTTACCTCCAAATAGAAAATTAAAATAATAATTTAGATACACTTGTTTTCTTCGGGTCCCAGGAGGATATAATTATGTCTCATCTGACACCGGTCTATTCCATGTATTGTTTTTTTCTTTTTACTCTCTGCTATATATTAAATATTATCATATATTATACACTATATTTGATGAGTGAGCTAGCGTACCCAAAACAATTTCCCTTGTGGATCAATAAAGTTTGTCTAAGTCTAAAATGTTCTACGGCATTTTGGCACTTTCAGAATCCATACCTCCCAAAAATGTGGTTTGAAAAATGATATCGGGGCCGCCTCATCTACAGGATCCGTTTCATACTTTTATTTTAGGTTGAGGTTTCCCTGGGGTAAAAAAAAAACAAAACTCCCTATGCTAATTCATGTTTATTAATAAAATCTGTTGCAAAGTGGGAAACCAGTGTTCGTCATGTACCTCTGCATATTGACGCTTCAGTGTGCACTTTTACTTTATATAATTAAAAACCTTTTGTTGTGTTGACCGCTTTACCTTAGACATCATTTAACCTCCTTTGAGTTTTAAATTTATATAAAATTTACCTTTTCATGTTGGTGTTCTCTCACCATTAGCCTCAGTTGTATTTTGATTCATGCATTTTTAAAAAATAAAACATTTAATAGGCCTGAGTGCTGCCACTGAATTCTCTTCCCTGCCCACTTCTACATGTAACTAAAAAATAAATAAAATAAAATCACACTCCTGTGGAACCCGGGAGGGCTCAGGGAACAATCTTTTTTGAGGGGTGGCAAGAAAGCGTGCGCTCCTTTTATTAAGTCGCGCGTTCGTGGAAGTAGAGTGCGCTCTCAGTTTACTAAATCGCACGCTCGTTTAAATATAACGTGCACTCGTTTACCTAAATCGCGCACCCTGGTTTACTAAATCGTGCGCTCGCTGTATGAAGTCGTGCCCTCGTCTATCTAAAACGTGAAAAGAGAGAAAGAAACAGAGAGAGAGAAAAAGAGAAAAGAGAGAGAGAAAAGAGAGAAACGAGAGAGAAAGAGAAAAAGGAGAGGGAAGAGAGAGCAAAGAGAACAAGAGAGAAAGAAAAAGAGAAAAGAGAGAGAAAGAAACAGAAAGAGAAACAGAGAAAAGAGAGAGAGAGAACAAGAGAGAGAGAAAGAAAAAGAAAAAAGAGAGTAGAGAGAAAAGAGAACAAGAGAGAAAGATAAAGAGAAAAGAGAAACGAGAACAAGCGATAAAGAAAAAGAGAAGAGAGAAAACAAACGAGAGAGAAAAGAGAAAAAGGAAAAAAGAGAACAAGAGAGAAAGAGAGAAAAAGAGAGAGAGAGAAAGGAGAGAAAGAGAGAAGAGTTTACTAAATCAAGCGCTCGCTGTATGAAGTCGTGCCCTTGTCTATCTAAAATGTGAAAAGAGAGAGAAAAGAAAAGAGAAACAGAGAGAAAGAGAAGAGAGAAAAAAGAGAACAAGAGAGAAAGAAAAATAGAAAGAGAAACGAGAAAGAGAAACAGAGAAATGAGAGAAAGAGAAACAGAGAGAAAGAGAAGAGAGAGAAAAGAGAACAAGAGAGAAAGAAAAAGAGAAAAGAGAGAGAAAAGAGAACAAGAGAGAAAGAAAAAGAGAAGAGAGAAAACCGAAACGAGAGAGAAAAAGAGAGAAAGAGAAAGAGAAAAAGGAAAAAGAGAACAAGAGAGGAAGAAAGAGACAGAGAGAAAGGAGAGAAAGAGTTTACTAAATCGTGCGCTCGCTGTATGAAGTCGTGTCCTCGTCTATCTAAAACGTGAAAAGAGAGAAAGAAAGAGAGAGAGAAAAGAGAGAGAGAGAAAAAGAAGAGAGCAAAGAGAACAAGAGAGAAAGAAAAAGAAAAGAGAAACGAGAAAGAGAAACAGAGAAAAGAGAGAAATGAGAGAAAGAGAAAAAGAGAGAGAGAAGAGAGAGAAAAGAGAACAAGAGAGAAAGAAAAAGAGAAAAGAGAGAGAAAAGAGAACAAGAGAGAAAAAAAAAGAGAAGAGAGAAAACCGAAACGAGAGAGAAAAAGAGAGAAAAGAGAAAGAGAAAAAGGAAAAAAGAGAACAAGAGAGGAAGAAAGACAGAGAGAAAGGAGAGAAAGAGTTTACTAAATCGTGCGCTCGCTGTATGAAGTCGTGTCCTCGTCTATCTAAAACGTGCTCTTGTTTAAATTTGCTCAAAATGTGTACACGAGATGTATAAAATGTGTGCTCGTTTTGAAATCGTGGCCACGCTTTAGTAAATTGTGCTCACGAGGTTTATAACGTGGGCACGACTCAGTTTTAGCGAGCGCACAGTTTTAGTAAGACGACTCCACGATTTAGGTAAACGAGCGCACACTCTATTTACACGGACGCGCGACTTAATAAAATGAGGACGCGATTTCACAAAACGAGGACACACTTTGCAAAGTGAGCGCACGCTTTATTGACACCCCCCAAAAAAGATTTTCTGTGAGCCTTTACGGGCTCCGTACACTCCAGGTTAC
Source organism: Paratrypauchen microcephalus (assembly GCA_036785185.1). Taxonomy (NCBI): domain Eukaryota; kingdom Metazoa; phylum Chordata; class Actinopteri; order Gobiiformes; family Gobiidae; genus Paratrypauchen; species Paratrypauchen microcephalus. The sequence continues at coordinate 148,908 of JAVJIX010000348.1, read as the reverse complement.
GTTTGTAAAAATATAATTTAAGATGAAATGCCAGTGTCACCGGGCCTTTTAGTTCTGCAGTTTTAGCAGGAATTTAATCACACGGGATCAGTTTCCAAATGCCAGAAAAAGCTCAAACATTCTTTTTCCCATTTGTATACAAATCTTTAAAAGACTCAGTTTACTCAAGTTTAACCTGAACCTGGATTCTAACCTCAAAACTTAAGGGTGCAATGAGCAACTTTACTCATGGAGGGTCCATCACCTGCACGTCTGGAATGTTCCATGACATTAAACGTGTCCATCTAGCACAGCGGTCTCCAACCTTTTCTCCAGTGAGCTACAGTCACAAAAAAATGCCAGTTTCCCATTTCAGCAGTCGCAAAGAAACAGTAAATTTAAGAGCCACGACGAGCCTTGGATGTGGAACAGTTGGACGCTTATAAAACAAACCATTATCCATTTATCAGTGCACCGAGTTTGGCATCAAAATCAAACATTTACAACTGTGATCAAATTTTACTCATAGAATTCAGAAATCCCTTGGCGAGCTGCTTGGAAGGGGGAGAGGGCTACAGGTTGGAGACCCCTGATCCAACATGTATTCCTTATGTTTCTGTTGCTCAGAAATACAATTCTTCCACTCTGGTGTGGGCGCAACCACCTGAGCCTTAAAGGAGCTGGTGATGGACTTCAGGAGGAGATCACCTCACTCACCGGTGAACATCCAGGGGCAGAACATAGAGACTGTGGACAGTTTCAAGTACCTGGGTGTTCACCTCAACAATAAACTGGACTGGTCCCACAACACCGACGCCCTGTACAAGAAGGGCCAAAGTTGCCTCCACCTCCTGAGGAGACTGAGGTCCTTTGGAGTGTGCAGGCCTCTGCTCAAGACTTTTTATAACTCTGTGGTGGCCTCTGCTCTCCTCTACGCTGTCGTCTGCTGGGCCCCGAGCAGCACAGAACGGGACAGGAAGAGACTTGATAAGCTGGTCAGGAGGGCCAGCTCTGTCCTGGACTGTCCTCTGGACTCTAGAGGAGGTGGCCGAAAGGAGGGTGCTGGCCAAATTCACGTCCATCATGGACGACACCTCTCACCCTCTGCACCGGACTGTAGAGGAGCTGAAGAGCTCCTTCAGCAGCCGACTGAGGCACCCCCAGTGCAAGAAGGAGCGCTACCGCAGATCCTTCATCCCCACCGCCATCAGACTGTACAACTCTGCTGTATAATCCAGACGTGCAACATTTTTTCCATACTCTCCTAGTTACCGTTTTATTAGTACTCATTTTATTCTTGCGTGCATGCAATTTTTTCTTGTTCAAACTGTGGCAAGTAAATTTCTCCTGTGTGAGATCAATAAAGTCTCATCTTAAACAGGATAAATCTCCAGATCTGAGGTGTAATGGAGCGTAGTGCTGTAACTCTCTTCCCTCCCTCCATGGAGACCAGCAGATGGCGGCCCCTCCACTAAAAATGTTCCACAGTGCACCTTTAAGCTTTGTTCAGCAGTTTTTTTCTGTACACATGCAAAGACCCAAACACAAGCTGATTTTATACAAAGGTTTTTATTTTATCTCGTCTTTCGTCTTTACTCGGCCGGACACTCGACTTTGCCGCTGTTGATGTCTTCGATGACATCGTGCGGTGGGCGTCCGTCGATGGTGCAGCCGACAGACTGAGCCGTGCCCAGGATCTCCTTCACGGTTCCTGAAAATCAAATGGACACAAGCGTCAACATCCAAGAAAAACATCTGCTCTACAAGGCAACGCTGATGAGGCAAGACGATGTAAACGTAGAGAAAATGTGTCATTTTTAAGAGGTAATTTATTTAGCTTAAGTTGTGACCTCCTCAAAAACAGACCTGGAGTTGATTGTCTGCATCTCCAAACATTTGTGAAGGAAACTGACTAATAAAGGATTAAGTCACGTTTGCACTACTGTTCTGAAGCTGCTCCTCTGAACCTTTTTTATTTGAATCTTTTTTTTTAAAACTATACAATAGCTATATTCTAGTTATTAGTGTTTTATGTTCGCACCTTATCACCGAGACAAGTTCCTAGTTTGTGAATTGTGTTCACTTGACAATGGCGATAAGTCTTTCTGATTCTGATTATTCAAAGCTCAAAATGCAGTTCCACCTTGTGACGTCATGATGCTCAAGTAGTTTCAAGTTAACAGCCAACTTCTCGGGGCATATAATATATGACCCGTGCGGTCTCCAAATAACACAAACTTTAGCACTTTTCAAATCATAGAAGCTCAACGTCTTAGTCTACACTTTCGTTTGAGTCAAAAGTGGCCTCTAATCCGAGATTTAGCCATAATTTACAGCTTTGCGTTTCATGTTTGGGTCCCTAGAGCTGGCAGCAAAATAAACCGACTCCGCACATGCGCACTGGCGTCCTCATCTACACGAAACTATGGCTAAATCTCGGATTAGAGGCCACTTTTGACTCAAACGAAAGTGTAGACTAAGACGTTGAGCTTCTATGATTTGAAAAGTGCTAAAGTTTGTGTTATTTGGAGACCGCAAACATGTGCCCCGAGAACCCAAATTACGGAGATCGCAAATCTAAAACCTCTCCGGAAGTGCTCCAAATGACACCAAAGTGCTATGGGTGAGTAAAACAACTCGTTTTATTACCAAAATAAGGCTAAGATTGTAAAAAGCGTTACTTTTCCTTTAAACTTGTGAATACAAAATACAAAACGACTCCAGGTCTGATGAGGAAACATCACACATCAGAAACCAGATCAGCACCCTTTAAGAACCCGGCCCATGGAGTAACTACTTCTGTTTTATAGCTCCAGACATTTTCTAATACTAATAACCTTGGATATTGTGTTGTGACGGTGAATCTGGACAACAGCACTACACATTTTGTTCATTTATCACTTTTATAGACCTTTTTCACAACAGACGGACGTGCCCCGCTATAGCTTTACGGAACTTGATTGTTTTCTATGGCAAAATGTCTGGAGTATTCTCCACCAGCTTCATAAATCTGCCCCATCTCCAAATCTTCAACAAGGCCCACAAAGGATAAACAGTCGTCCATGAAGAATTTATCCACAACCATCAAGGAAAGACCAAAACTTAAAGGCGAACAACGATTTGCATTGGTGAACGGAGCAAAAACGTTATGGTAATGAACAAAACAACTTGTTCAGACTGACTCTAAAATAAAAATTAAAAAAATAAATTTCATGATGTTCATATTAGCGTAGATTTTGTGCAGTTCAAGTGAGACTTCTCTAGGACCATAACATTCGTTTTACTCAGTAGTTCACCAAGGTGAGTCGTTCGCCTTCAAGTTTGTTTTTCTTCCCTTGATCGGATAAATTCTTCGTGAAGAACGTTCATCCTTTGTGGACCTTGTTGAAGATTTGGAGATGAAGCTGGTGAATACACGAGACATTTCCACGGACATTTTGCCACAGAAAATCATTAACCAGAAGTTCCGCAGCTCTACAGCGCTGCACTTCTGGCCGTTGTGAAAAAAGGTCTGTAGCTCGAGTTGTCCCAGTCTTTTCGGCACAGAGCGGTCCATTGGCGTGAACAGCCCTGTTTCCTAAAGCTGAGTTTCTCTGAGCCTCCACTGGAATATACTCCGTCACCGCAGACGGGCATAGTGGCGGGAGGCTGCGTGGAAAGAGTCAAATTTTCCCACTAATTTTAGAATTTTGGCATTTTACAATCGTACTTCCAAATGACTTGCATTTCTGAGCCAAGTATGGACGAAACTGAAATTTGGGGTCACAATGATCATGGTCAGTTTATTATGAATAATTATACTTTTATTATGAACAGGTTCCACGTTTTAACAGATATTAGTTTTCTAGATTGTTGTAACTGTTAGAGATAGTCGTGGATAAGTAGCGTTTTCTGCTGAAGATCATGTTCATTTAAAATGTCCCACAAATAATCATCTATTCATTACGAGAAAAGCCATTGTTTCATCCCCGTTTTGACAATTTAATTTATTCACGTATAAAATGCAGATTGTTTTTGTCCACCAGGTGAAAACTTGGCCAAAGTTCACAAATGTTCAGTTAGAAACAAACTGATCTCCAGTTTTAGCTCCTCGTCGCTTTTCTGAATGTTGCCCTGGTCTTTAAAGGTGCACTGTGTCCATCAAAATGTAAATAAGCCATTTAATGTCATACTGTGGAACATTTTAGGCAGAGCAATGACGCATCCATAGAAATCCACTTTTAAACTAAAGGACTGCTTCTGTATTTTGGTGCAGTTGTGCGTTTACCGGACAGCTCTCTGGCGATAGAGCGGTGCCTCATGACGCGAGCGATTCCCACGATCTCGTCGAAGGTCACGCTCCCGCTGTGCTTGACTGGAGCAAAGTTTGGCTTTAGTTTCAGTCAAAAATTAAATCTAAAAATCAGAATTTGTTTAAATGCTTGACACTCACTGTTCTTAACCTTCTTCCTGTCACGAGGAGGCTCCTTCAGGGCCTTGATGATCAGGGCGGAGGCCGAAGGCACCACCTCAATCTGGGGGGAAAAAAAACAAACAAAAAAACAGGTTTCTTCAATTTTGATTCCATAATTTGATATTTTAAAGCTACAGAAGAAAAGGCAGAACAATTTGGGATTTTTTTTCTTACAAGCATTGTGGTTCTCATTGGGTCTTTTTTTTTAACTGAATAAATTTTGTTTAAAATGATCTTTGAACACCCAGGAGAACTCACAAAAAACAAAGAACAGACCGAACGCCAAACAGGTTAGCCGTTTTTAATGCAGATTAAGACTGGATAAAGATTTATGAAGGAAATTATGGTACTGTAAATTTCAGATATTGCTGAATGTAAATGTAAGAGATTCAAAGCTTTTATTAATGGAATGGGAATTAATGGGAATAAACTGGGAATGATCAAAGTTGAAGGTTCGGGGCATCAATATAACAGGTAGAAAAAAATACTGTAGCATAATCTTGGCTAAAATAATCACATTTCTGTGAATAAAGTAGGACAGTATTTTGTGCAGAGCCATCGAGCCACACCCTCTACGTGCATTTGGCATTCCTTTATCACATGCACAAGAACTTCTAGAATTCTGAAGAGCTAAAGCTACTTTTCTGAGCTCACAGCAAATAGACTCCTGAGGCCAGACACTTCAGCAAGAGGACGACAGGCAGTCAAGTACTGAGGAGATCATGAAGTAGATTATATTTGATCTATATATTAAAGAATATTAAAGTAGAAAAAAATATATAGTGCTAGCTTACTGGTAAACTAGATTTGCAACATTTCACTGAAGTTATTTTATGACGCTAGCTACCGCAAAATGTGCTAGAGCTAGCTTACTGAGAAACCAGATAAATCATGTGAGTCACGTTTTAATTGTCTCCCTTTTACAATGCTGCTGACGACAAAATAAAATGTTTGTTGGTATATGACTCAATTCTCAAATTCCCAAAATTCCCACGCCAAAGTTTCCATGGAAATGTTCCAGAAACTTTCCGCCCCTTTGCAACCCTAGTCATATGCACAGTAAAGAAACACGTTTCCCTGTACCATCAAATTCTTACTTTACTGCCCACTCTGGATGCCAAGAGCATGCAAAAAATAGCCAAATAAGATAAAGAGAAGCATGTACAAAAAATTCAAATAGAAACAATCTTTACCGAATATACACTATGAAAAATATAGGCTCGGTGCCATGTACATATTTACAGATAATGTGCAACATTGGTTTTATGTGCAACTGTCAGTAGTAAAAACAGGGTGTAAACATGGTTGATATCGTGTAAAGTAAGCACTACAATTTAAGAATTTCAGAAAATTGGATGCTAGTAACTCGATTATGCCGAATATATTTTAAAGTGCGTGTCCCAGTCTTTTCGGCACAGAGCGGTCCATTGGCGTGAACAGCCCTGTTTCCTAAAGCTGAGTTTCTCTGAGCCTCCACTGGAATATACTCCGTCACCGCAGACGGGCATAGTGGCGGGAGGCTCACCAAAGAGTCCAACATGACCCAAAAATCTGTTAATTGCATTTTAGCACTGGCATAACCTGTTACAGTCAATTATTGTTAATCAAATGCGCATCTTAAGTCTGTTGATTTTCGTTTACAAGTTCTGTTCTTGAACTTTGCCTTGCAACTCTCCAATTTAAGGATGAATAAATGTTCTTTTGACTAGATTGCACATTTTGAAGAAGGATTCATTTACAGTATTAGGGAACCATTAAGGAGCCATATAAAAGCATCAAGAAGCACCATGTCATGGGATCTTTAAGCGAATCAGCCAACAGCCTTGAATCCCGCAAACAGATTTAGTTTGGCCCAACCAGCTGCCTAAAAAATATGCATAAACTTATTTGAGCACCTGTTTCTACAAAATTCATATTGGGTAATACAGGGAAAATATCACTTACAGCCGCCTGTCTGTTCTGGATGGTCAGCTTGACGGTGATCCTCAGGCCTTTCCAGTCACCGGTCGCTTTGGCAATGTCGTCACCAACTTTCTTGGGAGACTAGAAAGAAAAGTACAAATCAAATTATGATAGATTCTGTGTACCACTGCAGGGTCAAAAAAAAAATAAAAAAAATTTCACAATCAATCAGCAATTATGATCAAGTGACATGCAAAAAAATACAAATAATGGTGCAACAAAACAAAATGCTAGTGACTTGAAAATATAAACCACAGTAGCTGGAGAGAAATCAAATGTAATCTTGAAATCAGGAATTCAAACATCTGGCGTCAGTGGTGGAAGAAGTACAGTGTTGATTAGAAGTACAGATACAGGAGAAAAGAAACAAAAACATGGAATATCTACAAGTATTTAAGTATCCGTTTAAAAATGTACTTTAATAGATTTCCTTAGTTTATTCTTGCCATTTTTATTTGTACATTTGCTCAAACTATGAATGTGTTAAAGGGATAGTGCGTTTTTTTTTTGGGGGGGGGGGGGTTTATGTTTATGTTTATCTGTATGGGTTTCCTTCTAAAAGTTGCGTGTAATGACAGCGGCTTACCTCTGACAGTCTCCGCTGATCCCGGTTCGGCTCGCCCACGTGAGTAGGCCCGATAACTTCTCTGGAACATGAAATAAAGCTCGTTTTTCTTCTCAAAACAAAACATTTGTCCAAAAGGTGATATATTTGCGTCCCAAACAGTTGTCAACAAAACATCCAGCAGCGTAGTTAGCGTTCACATATTGAGTCTGTCGATTCGTATCACTGCGCGCATATTAGCCTGTTAACCTTTAGTGGAAGTGTACGGCAGATGCGGTCCGCCATAATCGAATACGAATCTAGAGAGACAATGAGATGAACGCAAACTACGCTGCTGGATGTTTCGTGGACAACTGTTTGGGACGCAAATGTATCACCTTTCGGACAACTGTTTTGAGAAGAAAAACGAGCTTTATTTCATGTTCCAGGGAAGGTACCGGACCTACTTACGTGGGCTCCAGAAAGCGATCAGCTGAGCGTGTCAGAGGTAAGCCGGTGTCAACACACGCAACTTTTAGAAGGAAACCCATACAGATCAACATTTAAAAACAAACACGCACTATCCCTTTAACACCGACTTACCGACGACAGCGTCGTCTGGGCCCAGTTCTGTAGCTCGTGACCATAGTTCCGGTAAGTTAGCAGGGACATTTAATAAAGCTTGTTTTTCTTCTCAAAGACATTTGTCCAAAAAGTGATATGTGTGTCAAACAGTTGTCCACGAAAAATTCAGCAGCCTAATTCGCATGGTGCCATTTTCTCTCGAGTCTCATCACTGCGCGTCTATGACTTAACATTAGCCTTTTCACTTCTAAGTGGATGTTTACAAGTGAACAGACGTAATAAGTAATAAGTAATAGACGCGCAGTGATACGACTCGAGAGAATATAGCACCATGCGAATTAGGCTGCTGAATTTTTCGGGGACAACTGTGACACAAATATCAGTTTTTGGACAAATGTTTTGAGAAGAAAATGTCCCCGCTAACTTACCGGAACTATGTTCGCAAGCTACAGAACCGGAGCAGCACTGGGCCCGGACGACGCCGTCATCGGTAAGTCAATGTTAATGGACGACACTGTTGAAGGGGACGCCATACAGATTCACATTAACAAAAAAAACACGCACTATCCATTTAATAGCCCCCTCAGCCTTTTCAGCAGGTCAAACAAAAAAAATTAACCTTTCAGTTAAAAAATATAGTGGAGTAGAAAGTAGATACCTGCTCTCAGATGAAGTCAAGTAAATGTGAAGAGTATCCACTTTAAAATCTATGGAAGTACAGTTGCCTATACTTAAGTTCAGTACTTTACTATTACTTTGTCACCTCCCACCACTGGTATGATCATAAGTGAGGTGCCTAAATAAAAAATTCCACACGATTCTTTGAAAACTCATGTGCCTGTCCCAGTCTTTTCGGCACAGAGCGGTCCATCGGCGTGAACAGCCCTGTTTCCTAAAGCTGAGTTTCTCTGAGCCTCCACTGGAATATACTCCGTCACCGCAGACGGGCATAGTGGCGGGAGGCTGTGGAAAATGAACTTTATTTAAAAACCAGAGACACTGACCAGACCCAGAGGACCGATCTTTGGAGCCAGGGCTGAAGTGGCTCCAACCTCTCCTCCTGTGCACCTCATGTACACTGAAACACAAGAGACAGAACTTTAACCAACTTTAACCAATAAAACCAGTGTAAAACTATGTAAAAACACGCATTGTGCAACTTTTCTGGTCGATGGTCTGTCTTTGCTCGTTTCCATGGCGATGTCATTGCTTTGGAATGTTTCACAGTATGGCATTAAACCCTTTCTACCTCCATGGAGACCAAACTAGACCAAGTTACAGGTCATATCTGTGGAGAGGCGACCCCGCACACAGTTAAAATGTCTGTTTTTCTAGGCATTTTTCAGCTATAAAACAAACTACTTTAATAAATCTAAGAGCTGTTTAATGTCACTGTGGAATTTTCCAAACAGCAGCGACTTATTAGAAACAAACCCAAACAGAAAGTTATAGTGCACTTTATTAACGCTTGTAGTTTTATAAAAATGTAACAATTTTTAATCTGATAAGTGATTTTTTTTTTTGTTCAGTAGAAGCAATAAGTAGGATTTATACGTCAAAATTACTCAAATCTGGATCGCCTGTGCCCATATACTCCTAGTATAAACCTGTGGGAAACACTGGACTTAATAGTATTAGTATGTATTCAAATTAAACCCCATGCATAGAAATTTAAGTCACTTTGAATGCAAGACACCCCAAACTTTCCTCAGGACTTCGTTTTGTGAAATACGGCCTGACCAGTCTATTGTAGTTTTTGGTTTGAATCTGCAAACCTAAACCCTGTGACAAATTCTTAAACTATAACAGGATAGTTTTCATAGTCGTTGAGCCTTCAAATTAAAATTTAGGCATCGCAATGAAGAAATTGAGACAAAACTGAGATCTGACAAGAAATGTGATAAAGGTTAGACAAGTTATGATTCAGTTTAAAAACCCCAACTTTTGGGGTAAAACTGAACCATGAACTGCTAAAAATAATAAAATTGCAGCCATTTCAGAATGATTGATAATGTTAAACTACAATTAGTTGTACAACAATTAAACTTGTCATTTTCTTTGCTTTTAGAGGAAATTCTGTTCAAGTTTGTCAACCAGGCCTAGCAAGGTTGGATTGTGAGCAATTATAAAAGTTAATTCAAAATCTTTGAAATTAATCTAATCCTTTCCACCCCGAGGCAGGTTTTAGACATACTACTTTGGATTGGGGTAATAAACAGACCAGATGTAATACATGTAAAAGTTTTCCCCATTAAAAGCTCATGGTTGCGGCTGGCCAATTAATGCCAACTGCCCTGCCATTTTACATTCAAGATTTATGCAAAAGTTTTGTAATTTGCTAGTTTTTGTAGTTTTATTGGAGATTAAAAATGACGAGCACCACTTACAAACTGCACATGCACAACGTTGCCATTTAATTGCACTGTCCATAGGTTTTGAGGGAATCATTCAAAGCGGGAGTTTGCCTTTTTCAGGTTAAATGGAAACATTTGTACATCGATCGCCATTTGTGCCTCTCCATCTCTAGTCATCTCAGCATCCTTCTACCCACGCAGTCACTAGCTCTTCAGGCCATGTCCAAACACTAAATTCTCATGTGGAAATGGCTCATGTTCCACCGCCATTTCATACTGTTTTTTTCTGGCATTTTAGTTCTCAAATTAAAATTCAATATTCCAAAAGCTCTAAGCCAAAGAAAGTTCTTTTTTCTGTATACCTACTTAATAAAAACAATATTTCACTAATCTGAATGGGGGAAAAGTCAAAATGTTGATTTAAAAAGTTGCGAGCTCAATCCCATAGTAGTCAATAGTGTAGGGTGACCACCAGATGGCCCCATTTACCTGGGACAGTCCCAGTTTCGAGCCATGTCCCCTGTCGTGGCAGATTTATCCATAATAGGGATGTCAACAATTAATCGACTTACAATTAATTGTCGATCAAGACCTTGGTCGAACAAAATGCATTAATTGTAATTAATCGCGGACACACGCACCCGCGTGGTCATGAAACTAGGCAACCGCGCTGCGCCAAGCTCGACTCACAGCCGGCCGCAGGCGCCAACGGCACTGCTCAGCAGCCCCGGTGTGCGCGCGAAGGCTGCTGAGCACGAGATCAAACAGTGGCGCCCGGAATGCGTAATCTTAGCCTGAGCCACAAACCAGCCGCACGAAACCAGCAGCGGCACGTGGTGGGTTAATCCTGGTCTAGACCACGTTTAGTCCTGGTCTAGACCACGTTTAGTCCTGGTCTAGTCTCTTAGCCAATCAGGATGCAGAACACAATGTTACACTATTAAAAAATGTTACACTAGGCTATAAAAAAAAAAAAAATCCGCGAACCGCAATAGAGGGATTATTTTGATATTCAGCATCAATACATTTGTCTGCTTTTTACTAAGGAATAATTGAGGAATATACAAATGCTATGATATAGGCCATTCATGACTCTTGTGTCTTTAAAAAAACTGCTAAGGACGACTGTTGCACATTTACTACTGGATTTACTCCTGTTGCACTGTTGTTTACTACTGTTATTGCACATTTACATTTACTACTGGAATTTTAGTACTGTTGTTTACTCCTGTTATTGAATTTTACCCCCATTGCACTGTTGTTTACTACTGTTATTGCACATTTACTACTGGAATTTTTAGTGCTGTTGTTTACTCCTGTTATTGCACTAGAATTACTACTGCTGCACATTTATTTTTATTTTATCTTAACTCCAATGCACATTCTACTGCACATGACCAATTCACTGCTGTATCTTCCATTGCACATTTTGATGCACACTGCACACTTTGGAAATCTGTATATAGGTATTTATTTATTATGTTGCACTGTTTAAGATTTTAGACCGTAGACTTTAGTTTTAACTTTAGATCTCTGTCTTAGATACGTGAAAAGTCCCTCAGTCGTCCAGGTAGAATCCATGATAACTCATCCGAGAGGCTTCGTCAGCTCTAATGAGCGGCGAAACGTTTTCAACCAAACTTTGTCCAGTTGACAAATTGAACTTCTCCTGTTATCTGTCTTAGATAGTTTTTGTTGTGTTTTGTCTTCATATTGTATTTTGTACACTGTCTTTTTGCACTACCTGGCCAGAGAGAAACGAAATTTCGATTCACTGTATGTTGAACACATATGGCAGAATTGACAAAGCTGACTTTGAGACTTTGACTACTATAACTTATATTCTTAAAGACCCTATTGAAACACTAAAATTCTGGTGAAAAACCCCGCTTATCAGTTAATCGATCGATAAGGTCAATCAACTATCAATTAATTAATCAATAATTTGCATCCCTAATCCATAACCATTGATTTTGCCCCAAGAAATGTCCCAGGTGTCCCCATTTTAACAATCTGACACCTGCCAACAGTAAAGAGGCATAAATAGTCATTTAAGTAAAATACAGAAAAGCTGCTTAAAAATTACCAAAACTGGCTATACTCATGAATGTTGGTCATGAATCAGTGAATGCAGAACAATTTGCCTTATTACATGTTTAACAATTTTATATTACTACCAGACACCCCAAACCTGGTCCCAGTTTATAATTATGAAAAATTTGGTCACCCTACAATGAAGTATGGATACTAAATCGAATTGTAAAAATGTTTTGAGAATGGATTGGACATTTTATCCCAATAAATGAATGAATGAATACAAAAATGATCCTATTGCTAAGATGATAGAATGCGGCTAACGTGGCTAAACCTCGTTAGCGTCGCACACGTGGTCGCTGTCAAAATATGCACTTTCCTCAATCCTCGCACAACCCAATTAAACAATCTTTCAAAAATATAACGCGTCCATCGCTAATGTAACAACAAACAAATCTCTAAATCCGTATTGTTAGATTTTAAGATGGCTCAGGCCGATCATAAAAATGCGGTCGGCTCGAAGCGACTCCATCTTGGCTGCAGAGAAAACCTTTTATTAATGAACCTTTTCAGACATTATTTCACACGTACCAATCTTAACCTCGCTGGGGTCGAATTTGGGAGGCATGGTGCCGCTGTGGAGCTCAGATCAGATGGATTTGTGGTGAGGGTGTCGGATGAACCCGGTTTCGGGACGACCGAAAACTGTTGCACCTTCACCGCTAAAGGGAAAGAAAGGAAGAGCCGCGAGAGGTCCGGCTTTATATACGGTAAGTAAATCTCGCGAGAGCTCAGACGATCAGCTCGGGTTAAAAAAAAAAAAAAAAAAGGAAAAGAAAATCAAAATCAGTATCAAATAGTTTATCAACAAATAAATAAAAATAAATAAATAAATAAAAATAAATAAATATACTGCGAAGAGATCTCGCCAGAGCTCAGAGTCCGGGTTTATATACTGCGACGAGATCTCGCGAGAGCTCAGGCGATCAGCTCTTGGATAAAAAAAAAAAGGAAAATAAAATCAAAATCAGTATCAAATAGTTTATCAACAAATAAATCAAAAATAAATAAATAATAAATAAAAATAAATAAATAAATAAATTAGCCAGTTATGTTTTATACTGTGTTGTGCGCAGTTCCTCATTTGACCACATGCGCCCCCCGAGTGCATAAATCTGTTCTCTCCAAAACAAAGGATAAAAGTTGAGTTTGAGCTGAATCTTTTGACAACCAGTGTTGGAAAGTAGCTAAATAAATACATGTTCTGAATACATTTGTGTCCTTTATAGTGGACATTGAGTTAACCAGTTTATCTTTTAAGTGTTTTGAAATAGACTCTAGTTCAAGGGTGTCAAACTGATTTTGGTCCAACATAGTTTGATCCCAAATGGGGCCGGATCAGACAACTCACAGCAAATATACCCCAAAGATAGAAATAAGTCCAAATATTTGTCCAGAGAAATGTACATTTATTACAGAAGTCTTTTTTTATTTGATACAAAATATTATAATATTATAAACAACCTGAAATTTTAAGAAAAATGCAATTTCAGCACAAGCATACAGGTTTCTCTTTCACCTCCATGAACAAATAAGAATAAGTCAATTTTTCTTGGAAAATCCTGCACTCGGCATCCACTTTCCTCATTTTTGACATTTTGCTGATGAGGGTGTCACGGTCAACAGTCAAAACGATGGTCCTTTAAGAGCGTTCGGAAAGAGGCGAGTCTTCATTTGTGCTGCTCTGGTGGGAGGGGCCACGCACAGAGGCGCTGGAGACGCTGCTATGCTAAGCTCCGCAGAAAAGAGGTGCAGAAAATTACTAATACTTTAATAGAAATGTTTTAATATTTAATATCAATATTTTAATTAAAGGTCTTGGAGGGCCAGATCTGACCCCCGGGCCGCATGTTTTACACCCCTGCTCTAGTTTGTGGCTGCACTATGATTAAAAAATTTTAAAAATTAATGAATGAATAAATAAATAAAATAAATAATTAATAAAAATGTCTAAAAACCTTTTGAGGCGACTGTAGAAGCTTGTCAGAAATGTTGGTCATAAAAAAAAAGAAGGTTTTGTTAGGTTGTTAACGTCACATGGATTTAACACAATTACAGCTCATTACAGAGGACATGTTACAACATTATGAATAAAAATAAAATTAACAAAATGTAAGTGCTAATGTGTTCATTTACCTCCAAATAGAAAATCACATAAAAAAAGGTCTCAGTCTCAGGAGGATATAGACCCCTTTACAGTTATTAAACAGACGTGACGTCACCGGCATGTGCGCGCACTGTTAACTCAGAATCAACCATGGTGGACCATAGCGGAGTATCTGAGCGATAGGGAGAGCTACATTCAAAAGCTCACGTTGAGCAACGGGGTTTGACTACCAGATCCTTATGCGATCACGAAGTGGCAGTACGACCGCAGAAAGTGGCCAGATTTACAGTGGCCAGATATCCACTGTTTAGTCGAGAAGCCCATATAAGAGAGAAAGTGCGCGCATACAAATCCATGGATGCCTACCAGTTTGCCGTGTGTGGCCATGTACAGGAGGTAAAATACCACGATATCGATGGGGAGTTTTGTGTGTTGGGATCTGATGTTCTCCCCAGTCAAAGACAAGGCCACAAGACGACCATGTACAATGCTTGGGCTATCATCAACAAGCGCGAGAACTACGTTCTGACTGCCAACTGCACTTGCGTTGCGGGGTAAGTAACATACTATGACTTAATTCACGAGTCACAGATGTGATCTCAGTCATGTCAAATCCCATTTATGATGGTCATGCGAAAACTTATCATGCATTTTAACAAAGTTATTCGTGTTTGTTTACATGTGTCTGTCGTAGAGGTTACCCGGTTAATGTCTTTGCGGTGTCCTGTGCTTGCTAGTTAATCAGCATGATTAAACACCATTGAACACCTGGGCAAATTACCCTAAACAAGCAGCAGGTGTTCACTTGTGTGTATGTCAGTTGAATGATATGAACTATCATTTATTCCATCTGTTTCTCTTTATTTCACGTCAAGTTCTTCTCTTCTATATCTTCGCTGGGGGTTTTAGGGCAGCAGTGGCTTTTTTTTTGAGTCAGCACTGCGCGCGCATTCAGTGATGACGTAGCTTTGAAACTGGTCTATAGTACAAACATTTTTACTTCAACATCAGTGGATATGGAAAATGCAGTTCACGTGTTTCACCAGCAGAGAGCGCCCTAAAGTGATGCTGCAGACTCAAATTGAAACTGAAAGTAGGTACTGCTGCGAGGAGGAAGGATGCTCAGCAGCTTCAGATAAGTCCTGGTTTAGACCTGGTGCAGACCTAGTGTAGACCTACTGCAGACCTGGTTTAGACCTGATTCAGTCCTGGTTTAGTGGTTGGTTTAGTCCTGGTTTAGCCCTGGTTTAGTCCTGGCTTAGCCCTGGTTTAGTCCTGGTTTAGACCTGCTTTAGGCTTGGTTTAGTCCTGGTTTAGTCCTGCTGTAGACCTACTGCAGTTCTGGTTTAGACCTGATTCAGTGCAGGTTTAGATCAAGTTTAGTCCTGATTTAAACCTGGCTTAGCCCTGGTTTAGTCCTGGTTTAGTCCTGCTTTAGACCTGGTTTAGTCCTGGTTTAGTCCTGCCTTAGTCCTGGCTTAGTCCTGGTTTAGTCTTGGTTTAGTCCTAGTATAGTCCTTTTCCATTCTTTGCAGTTAAAGATGTCGGTTTTTAGAGGAATTGCGAAACAATTTAACAAGATGTGCAAAGGTAAGTCTTATTCTTGCTTTTGATATAGAAATATATCGACAATTATATTTTCAGTTTTATAAAAATACTTTTAAAAAATCCAAAACAATTTCACTTTGTTCACCACACCAAAAACTGCACATTTACTGTTTTAATTTGACCTAACACTGTCTGCCTATGGTATGTAGTGACGTCATCTGAAACCAATTTTCATCACACCCTCGCGTCCTTTTTTTATCTCCTTGTGTCCTTTTTTGCTTCCTTAGTTGCTCACTTGTGTCCTTGCCTTGTTGATGTCTGAACTGTCTTCTGTCTGTGCAGTTGGGAAGACAGGAGAGAAAACTGGGAAGAAAAAGAAGGCTCTTAAAAATGAAAGTAGTCCAGGTGAGAAGTGTTTACGTACATTATACCTTTTTGTACAAAACGAAATGGATAATATCTGTAGCCATGGAACAAACGACGTAAAAATAACCGTTATCTAGTTCGTTGTGTGTTATCTGCCTGTAACAGAAGAGGCCCTGAAGAGGAAGGTGGGGGGACGAGTGCATGAGGCTTTAAAGCCACCAGGGGGCGCCAGAGGGTAGACTTGGTTTAAAAATAAGAGTCTATTCCTTAGAAATGACATCAAATTAGTCAAATAAATGGTAGATATAATCTTGTTTCATAAGATTAATTGAAAATAATGAAAATCGATTGATGTTTAATGTAACGTTTGTATATTCTTATAGGTTTCTTTTCTAGGCACAGATAGATTTCAATTATATTAACTTTAAAGGGATATGCCACCCCCAGGTCAAATTTGGGCATCTCCCCACAGTCCAGAGACTAAAATAAGTGGTGGAAAGCGTTTTCCTGCTCACCCAGCCATTGTCCGAGTCTGTCGCCACTGACCGCCGCGGTATCTGGTGCTCCTCCGCCTTAGACTGGAGTCTAACGTCGCCAGAGAAAGATTTCGGCCAAAAGGAATTAATTTGCTCGATGCGTTTCCCAATTACTTTGTGTGTAGTGCACATTCATATCGAGTGCAAATAAATGTGCAAATCAACACGGAGAGCTTGACTTGGTCATTTTGGGTGGGAACTATTTTCCAGTGCGTAAGAATACAGCCGTATCACGCACCACGTTGTGCAACAGGGGAACTCCCTTCCTGGTGCGTAACTGGGATTCCCCTGGTAGCGTGCTGCGTGATACGGCTGTATTCTTACGCACTGGAAAATAGTTCCCACCCAAAATGACCAAGTCAAGCTCTCCGTGTTGATTTGCACATTTATTTGCACTCGATATGAATGCGCACTACACACAAAGTAATTGGGAAACGCATCGAGCAAATTAATTTCTTTTGGCCGAAATCTTTCTCTGGCGACGTTAGACTCCAGTCTAAGGCGGAGGAGCTGCAGATACCGCGGCGGTCAGTGGCGACAGACTCGGACAATGGCTGGGTGAGCAGGAAAACGCTTTCCACCACTTATTTTAGTCTCTGGACTGTGGGGAGATGCCCAAATTTGACCTGGGGGTGGCATATCCCTTTAAATTATGAATCAGATCTTTAAAGGTCCCATGGCATGAAATTTTCACTTTCTGAGGTTTTTGAACGTTAATGTGAGCTCCCCTACCCTGTTTAGCCCCCCCCCCCATGGTTAAAAGTTGCGAAATGTCTAAACTGAGCATTTGCGATCCTTTTCTGCGTTACAAAAAATCGGAGCTCAAACGGGCGATTTTGAACAAGGCACCTTATTGACGTCAGATCGAAAAAAGAAATGCAAATGCAGTTCCACCCCCGTCTGTCTGTACTCAGCGTCTCTGTAAATCACGCCCAGAGAGTTTGGACTGCGAATGCGCTAGGCAATGCGAAATGCGTTTTTTTATTTGCCTGGAGGAACGTCCGAGTGTTTCTAGGCTCGGAAGTCCTTTATCTGAGCCTCTGGACCTTTGAACAGCAGTGGTTTAATTTTATTTTCTGTGGAAATGTGTTTATTTTTCAATGGAACGCTTCAAATCTCTCCCCCCGTGCAAAAACAAGGAAATGGATCAACTGAGGGCTACAGCGGAGAGCGGAGCGTTTGGCCACGCCCCCACCCTCTACTATTGGCCAGCTCTTTTCTCCTGATTTGCATTCAAGCAACAACGCCCATTATGGAGTGTTCCAGAGAGAGAAAAAATACTCTTTCTCATCTTATCTCTGTTTCTCATGCACTGAGTGTTGATTTTGAAGAAGGATTCATTTACAGTATTAGGGAACCATTAAGGAGCCATATAAAAGCATCAAGAAGTACCATGTCATGGGATCTTTAAGTAACTCTAACTGGAGTAGTAAATACAGTTCTGGAAAAAAAATAAGAGACCACTGCAAAATGAAAACTGCAGTTTTTCTGATTTTACCACTTATAGGCATGTGTTTGGGCAAAAGGAACATTTTTGTTTGAGTCTATAAACTACTGACAACATTTCCCCAAATTCCAAATAAAAATATTATCGTTTAGAGCATTTATTTGCAGAAAATGACAAAAAAGATCCATGTTTTCAGACCTCAAACAATGCAAAGAAACAGGATCAAATTCATTTTAAAACAACATAATACTAATGTTTACACTTAAGAAGAGTTCACAAATCAATATTTGGTGCAATAACCCTTATTTTTAATCACAGCTTTCATGCGTCTTGGCATGCTCTCCACAAGTCTGTCACATTGTTCTTGGGTGACTTTATTCCACTCCTGGTGCAAGAACTGAAGTAGCTCAGCTTTGTGTTTGTGCTGGAATTCAACAGACGCTGGAATGGAATGGCTGTAATACATGTAGAGATGCTGATTTCACAAAAAACATGCAGCGGTCTCTTATTTTTTTTCCAGAGCTGTATGTGTGCAAAGGCAGTACAACTCAACAGTGGGTTCCCATTCAACTTTTACTCCTGAACATTTTACAGTTACACTGAAAATATCAAAATGTGAACATTTTGGCAAAAAGAACAATTCATTTAAAAATGTTCTGTATTTAAATCTGAGTTGGGAAAACCTTCTTTAAATGTTCTCAGATTTCCGTGTGTAAGGCATCGTTGGAAAGCTTAGAATCTACACTTTCAGAATCCGTGAATAACTCAAAACGCGTCTGGGACGACTTGTGACTGTTTTTGCCGCGGCTGGTCACATATTCCAGTCCAGCGCTTCTCAATTATTTTCTGTGACCCCCCCCCCATGAAGAAATTTTTTTTTTCACACACCCCTCCCTATAAATAGTATTATTCGTCTAGAAAATTGTTCTTAGTACACCTCTGCATAACATTGTATCCTTTTATTAACATTAAAAACAAAAAAAGAAAGAAACTTCCAACAAAGACTGCCCTGTCTGTTTGCACTGAGGACTCAAATATTAATGTGTTTTTAATGCAACTTTGCGCACATTTGTTTACGTTTTACAGAAACAAAACTTAAAACCACCTCATTTGCACCCAGCAAGAAGGTTCTGAGTTCAATCCCCGGGTCGCCCAGACCTTTCTGTGTGTGTTCTGTGTGGAGTTTGCATGCATGGTCGGGGTTTCACCTGGGCCTTTCTGTGTGGAGTTTGCATGTTCTCCCCGTGTCTGGGTGGGTTTCCTCCGGGCACTCCGGTTTCCCCCACCAACCCAAAACATGCACCATAGGTAAAATCCTCCAGCTTAGGTCCTGACCAAACCGAAGCAAGAAGATCATGGAGATGGTCCCCGGGCGCAGTAATGTGCTGCTCACTGCTCCTAATAACAGGATGGGTCAAATGCAGAGAAGAATTTCTCCTGTGTGAGATCAATAAAGTCACTTCTTCTTCTAATCACAAAAATGTGAGCACTAAAAGTTTATTTTGTTTTCCTTTTATGATCATAGTATAAGTGTGTATTTGCATGTCAACAAATGGACTTTTATATGAAGTTTTGAACTTTTATGGAGCCTCTTGTCATCAGGGAGGGGACGGTCGATGGAAACTTATCCTTTTGGCTAATTCGAGTATATTTACATTACTGTAGTACTTATTCATGTACACTGTCCCAAAATAATTTCAATTATTCTAAATTGTTTAAAGTAAAAAAAAAAGTCTATAAAGGGTCATATCGAGTAGAGGAGAAGAGGAGAAGGTCAGAGGAGCAGAGGATGAAGAGGACAGGGTCAGAGGAGCAGAGGATGAAGAGGACAGGGTCAGAGGAGCAGAGGATGAAGAGGACAGGGTCAGAGGAGCAGAGGATGAAGAGGAGAAGATGAAGAGGAGTAGAGGATGAAGAGGAGAAGATGAAGAAGAAAAGAGGAGAAGGTCAGAGGAGCAGAGGATGAAGAGGATGAAGGTCTGAGGAGCAGAGGATGAAGGCCAGAGGAGCAGAGGTGAGGAGCAGAGGATGAAGAGGAGAGGGTCAGAGGAGAAGAGGATGAAGAGGTGAGGGTCAGAGGATGAAGAGGAGAGGGTCAGAGGATGAAGAGGAGAGGATCAAGAGGAGAGGGTCAGAGGAGCAGAGGATGAAGAGGAGAGGGTCAGAGGATGAAGAGGAGAGGGTCAGAGGACCAGAGGATGAAGAGGAGAGGAGCAGAGGATGAAGAGGAGAAGGTCAGAGGATGTAGAGGAGAGGGTCAGAGGAGCAGAGGATGAAGAGGAGAGGGTCAGGGGATTCATTTTGTGTTGAATCTTCTTGTTCTAGTTCACGCCCCGCAGGAGGGTGCAGAGGAAGTTCTGCCTTTACAGCGGTTTTGCGCGGAGCTGGTGCAGAGGGAGGAGCAGATGATGACTGAGGAAGGTCTGTCTGAAGAAGACCAAACCCAACTGAGCCAAGACCTGGACCGGCTCTGGACCCAGATCCGAGACGAGGTCCAGAAAACCTTTAGTCCGGACTTTGACGGAGCGGGTCTGCGCGCGGCGGTGCTCTGTATTCTTCAGCAGGAGGAGATGGATCAGCGCTGGACCAGTCAGGACTCAGGTCAGGACTCAGGTCTGGACTCAGGTCTGGACTCTGGTCTGGACTCTGGTCAGGACTCATGTCTGGACTCTGGTCTGGACTCAGGTCAGGACTCAGGTCTGGACTCATGTCTGGACTCTGGTCTGGACTCAGGTCAGGACTCAGGTCTGGACTCATGTCTGGACTCAGGTCTGGACTAAAGTCAGGACTCATGTCTGGACTCTGGTCTGGACTCAGGTCAGGACTCATGTCTGGACTCTGGTCAGGACTCATGTCTGGACTCTGGTCTGGACTCAGGTCTGGACTCTGGTCTGGTCTCTGGTCTGGACTCAGGTCTGGACTAAGGTCTGGACTAAGGTCTGGACTCATGTCTGGACTCTGGTCAGGACTCAGGTCTGGACTCTGGTCTGGACCATAGACTGTATATAAATCGACATAGCTAACCCACTAGCCCAGGCATGTCCAAACTATGGCCCGTGGGCCAAATGCGGCCCTCAAACTAATTTTTCTTGGTCCTCAGGCTTCCAAGTGAATTGGCCCAAATTACCTTGAGCAGAACTTTTCACTGCAAATTTTTTGAAAATCTACCTTGATAAGACAATATTTAATATTTATTGTCATTTTGAGGATCTTAGCATGAATAATGGACTGATATCTCATTCTAACGTGTTAAACATCCATATTTCAAGATTCAAGATTGTTTATTTGTCATATGCAGAAGCAACACAGGGTCAACAATGCAATGAAATGCTTAGGATCAGTAGAACCGTTGACTCGCCAAGATAGTCAGAAGTACTAATAACATGCAATAATAGTACATGGTGTACAAAAAGTGTTGCAAAAGTGCAGGGGAAGAAGTAAACAATATAATAAACAATATAATAAAATATGTAATAAAATGTAATAAAAAATACAAGGTACAGTGTACAAAGGTGCAGGTAGGATTAAATCAAAGATCAAATAAGGAGTAAGTAGAGTATTTCACAGATTGCACATGATATGGTGTGGTGTAGGTGTTGCATGTGGATTTCATATTGCACATAGTATGGTATAAATATTGCACAGATTATTGCACAGGTAACAGTAGTTTGCAGTGAGGTAGTGACAAACATGATATATTCATACAGAGCAGCAGCAGTAAACATATTATGCTTAATGAAAGGTAGTTTAGTGCAGTATTATTGAGAGTTCAGTATTTAGAGTATTATCCAGAGTTCAGTAGTCTGACAGCTTAGGGGTAATAGCTGTCTTTGAGTGTTTTTGTGCGTGCTGGCAGGCTCCTGTATCGTCTACCAGAGGGTAGCAGACGGAAGAGTCCTTGTGCCGGATGAGTATGGTCCTTAGTGATGCTGCGTGCTTTACGCAGACCCCTGCTGTGGTAAATGTCCTGGATGGAGGGGAGACTGCTGCCAGTGATGTCCTCTGCCGCTCGCACCACCCTCTGTAGTGCTTTGCGGCTCTGAGCGGTGCAGTTCCCATACCACACTGTGATGCAGCCCGTCAACAGGCTCTCGATGGTGAAGAAGTGTAGAAGTTTGTGAGGATGCTGGTGTTCATACCAAACTTCCTCAACTTCCTCAGGAAGTAGAGTCTTTCTTAACCACAGTGTCTGTATGTAGTGTCCAGGACAGATCCTCAGTGATGTGTACCCCGAGGAACTTAAAACTGCTGACCTGCTCCACCTCAGCATTGTTGATGAAGATGGGGGGATGCTGGTCTACATGCTGTCTCCTGAAGTCCACGAACATTTCCTTAGTTTTGCTGACATTCAGAGAGAGGTTATTTTCCTGACACCAGCTGGTCAGTGATTTCACCTCATCTCTGTAGGCGCTCTCATCGTTGTTAGTGATGAGGCCTAGGATGGTGGTGTCGTCAGCAAACTTGAGAATGATGTTGGAGCTGTGCCTGGCGGTACAGTCGTAGGTGAACAGGGAGTACAGGCGAGGGCTGAGAACACAGCCCTGGGGTGCCCCAGTGCTGAGGACACATGTGGAGGAGACGTGGCTGCCGATCCTCACTGCCTGTGGCCTGTTGGTGAGGAAGTCCCATATCCAGCAGCAGATGGACGTTCCCAGGCCCAGGGCGGTGAGCTTAGAGACCAGTTTGGGGGGGATTATGGTATTGAATGCCGAGCTGTAGTCAATGAAGAGCATTCTTACATATGTGTTTCCTCTCTCCAGATGACTGAGAGAGGTGTGGACTGCTAGAGCAATAGCGTCGTCTGTAAATCTCTTTGCTCTATATGCAAACTGCAGGGGGTCCAGGGTGTCGGGGAGGGAGTCACAGATGTGTCTCTTAATGATTCGTTCAAAGCACTTCATGATGACAGATGTGAGTGCTATGGGCCGATAGTCATTAGGACAGGATGCTGTGGGGGTCTTTGGGATGGGGACTACAGTGGAGGTCTTGAAGATGGTGGGCACGATAGACTGGCTCAGAGACAGGTTGAAGATGTTGGTGAACACCCCGGCGAGTTGGTCAGCACAAGCCCTCAGCACTCGTCCAGGGATGCCGTCGGGTCCTGGTGCTTTGCGGGGGTTCACTTTCTTGAACGCCCGTCTCACTGTAGCAGTGTCTATACAAAGTACAGCGTCCTCACTGTCCACATGGGGTCTGGTGACAGGCGTGGTGTTATCTGCATCAAACCGGGCGTAGAAGGTGTTGAGTTCGTCCGGAAATTATGCGCTGGACAGTTCCACGGGCCCGCTCCTCCCCTTGTAGTCAGTGATGCAGCGTAGCCCATGCCACACCCGTCTCGGGTCACTGCACTGCTGGGCAGATTCCACTCTCTCGCTGTAGTCCCTCTGGGCAGGCCTGATGGTCGTTCTGAGGTCATACTTTGCTGCTTTGTAGGCTTCGGGGTCTCCTGAGTTGAAGGCGGCAGTGCGAGCTTTCAGTTTAGCACGCACCTCCGGTCCCGCCCAGGCTTTCTGATTTGGGTAAGTGCAGATGGAGATTTTGGGCACCGTGTCCTCAATGCACTTCCCTATGTAGCCTACGACAGAGTCTGTGTACGCGTTAATGTCCCCATCCGCTGCGTCTGCAAACATCTGCCAGTCTGTTGTTTCAAAGCAGTCCTGTAGCACCTCATCAGACATACTGCTCCATTTGTGTATTTGTCTGGGAACCGCCTTTGTTGGCTTGTCCCCTTGTCCCCTTGTAGTCAGTGATGCAGCGTAGCCCATGCCACACCCGTCTCTGGTCATTGCTCTGCTGGGCAGACTCCACTCTCTCCCTGTAGTCCCTCTGGGAAGTCTTGATGGTCTTTCTGAGGTCATACTTGGCTGCTTTGTAGGCTTCGGGGTCTCCTGAGTTGAATTATTCATTGTATTCAATTATTCATTGTACTGAGCACCAGTCTATGGCCCTCGATCGGCCCTCTGCTTTGTCTGTGTTTAGATATGTGGCCCTTGATGAAAAAGTTTGGACACCCCTGCACTAGCTGCTATGTTCCAGATAGGAAGTGAGCATGAAGCTTTTGGCTTCATTTCACTTTCTATTGAAAAAACGTCGCCCCTCCCTCTGTAACTGCTGCAGTGAGACTCGTCATTTTGGTCTTAAAGGGATATTCCAGGATTTTTGACATGGGGGCTCATTTCCGAGTTAGCCAGAGTGCTGCAGAGATGTGGAGACACTTTTTAGCGAATTTCATGCAGTCCTTCCACCTGCAGAGTTTTCAGTTGCTAGGCTAGCGCAAGTCAATGGTAAATAGTAGCCAGATTTAAATCGGGCTTACCCACTCCATAGTGCACCCAAAACAAGTCAATTATAACGGGAGACTGTCGATGTAAATATATGTTGCGTGAAAAGTCCCTCAGTCGTCCAGGTAGAATCCATGATCAAAGGAGAAGTTCAGTTTGTCAACTGGACAAAGTTTGTTTGGTTCAACCAAACAAACTTTGTCCAGTTGACAAACTGAACTTCTCCTTTGATCATAAATATATGTTGATTGAGTAATTTTTGAAATCAAACTGACTGCGAATAGCATGAATCATTCCATATCTGAGGGACTAGCTTCGCAGCAGCAGCGGAATTTTACTTTACTCTAGTTGGTTGTGAAGTGACCAATCACGTAAACAGAGAAGCGAGAAAAGTCTTAGTAGGGAAGACCACAGAGTGAAGAGGTGAATTTTAAAAGAACTACCGGGCAAAATGGTGTTTCAGTGTGCATTTAGAAAATGTACAAATAAAGCCCGCAGGTGGGCACCACAAAGTTTTCATAGCTTACCAGTGCACGATCGAGAAAGGACTCGACTGTGGCTTGTAGCTGCTGGCTTAGACATCAACACACCGGTGGAGACGCTACATAAACAGAAGATTTGCAGTGATCATTTCGGACCAGACGACTACACCAAATCCCTTGGAAAGCCTAGTCTGACAACCACTGCAGTACCATCTGTCTTTCCAAGCGCAAGATCCCGTGATGAAGAACAGGTTTGTACCTTTTTTACCCAAGCTTGCTCCTGTCGTTATGTTAGCCTGCTGGTCGATTGATGAGGACTGTGCTAGAGCTTTTTCTTCACTCTTGTAGTCTACCCGTTTGACAGAAAAGGCATGCACGCTCATAAAGTTGTTGCTAGCCCGTGAACATTCATGTAAAGGTAACGCTATGTGTTATAGCTTGGCAGAGTGGATTGTAGAACAGGACAGGCTACTGTACTCTACGGCTAACGACGACAGCTGAAGGTAAACAAATATCAGCTGGAAACCTAACTGCAAGGTGATCACTCCGCCCATGCCTAGCTAGATCGGGAAAAAAACGCGCTGTTGCATAAGGACATAAATCCTTGAAAGTACAAGGTTGATTATACTTCTAAAATTGTTCCATCAACACAGACATTTACATCGACAGTCTGGCGTTATAGCTGACTTGTTTTGGGTGCACTATGGAGTGGGTAAGCCTGATTAAAATCAGGCTACCATTTACCATTGACTTGCACTAGCCTAGCAACAGAAAACTCTGCAGCTGGAAGGACTGCATGAAATTCGCTAAAAAGTGTCTCCACATCTCTGCAGCACTCTGGCTAACTCGGAAATGAGCCCCCATGTCAAAAATCCTGGAATATCCCTTTAAAATGTTAATATTAACTCACTCTAAATGATCCTGAGGTTTTCATTTCATTATTTTGTCTGTTAATCAAGACATGAACATTAATTATAGATGAATCAGGTGTCTTCTTTCTCACTAGCGTTAGCGGTTTGATTGACACTCACTGCGTGCACATGGTAGGATCGGATTGGATTTCTCCAAATCCGTTCCCGTTACTCGGCGGGTGGTCTGTCCTATAATCCAAGTGCACATGAAGCTCGTGTAATCGGATAATGTTCAGCGACCTGGCCGGCTCCGCTACGCTATGTGGCGCTGTAGTCCAACTACTTCCGGGTGATGGCGACTCAATAAAACACAACAAACTATGTGGCGGTATACAAAGATGGCGCTTGAGGAGTTTGACGGACTAATATGAGACTAAACCTGGACTAAACCTGGACTAATATGAGACTAAACCTGGACTAAACCTGGACTAAACCTAGACTGAACCTAAACTAAACCTAGACTAAACCTGGACTAGTTTGACGGAGCAGCATTGGTGTACGTGTTGTGCATTCTTTCTTCACAGTCATGATTTCGTCTGACTTTTCCGGCAACAATCGCTACTTATGGCGGCGTCGGCGCCTCCTGCCACTTCCGGGTGAAATTCCTGGCGAAAATTCTCGCGCATGCGCATTATGCCAATATGATCCGATATCATGCACAAGGCGGCACCAAACAGATTACTATCGGCCTAAGCCAGGGGTTCCAATCGGATTCGGGAAACCAATCCCTATACAATCCTTAGCCTGTGCACATGAATTCGATACGATCCCAATCCGTTTACAATCGAATTACACTCGTCCATGTGCACGCAGTGAGTGTTACTAAGCACCTGCTCAGTCTCGCTCCTGATTGGCTCTTTGGTTGCTATGATACTTGCGGTTGGATTTCCAAATATAAAACTCTGCTCTTAATTCGCTGCTGTAACCGCCAGCCTCGATGAGCTTCATTTGACTGGAGCTGAACGTTGTGGTCCACTTCTTTATACGGTCTATGATCTGGTCTCAGGTCTGGTCCCGGTGTGGCGTCCACACAAGACTCTGATGGATCACAACGATCTGCTGTGGAACGTGGTCCAAGAGCGCCTCTCACTGCGCCCCCTTCAGGTGGGACGGAGTCACTACGAACAAGGCAACAGTGTTAATAAAGTTCTTCTGATCTCACCTTTATTCAAGTTTATCTCACACGAAAAATACTGTCACCTTTCCGGAGGTGGTGTGGTGGCTTATCCTGCTTGTCTCCATGAAGATCCATTTAATGCCGTACTGTGGAACATTCCAGGCAAAGCAAGAGCATCTCCATGGAGACAGACAGGTGGTGAACTACCCACAAAAAAAGTTGCAAAGTGCACCTTAAATTAGTATTTGTTTCAGTTTCTATACGCGGCAAACCATGATTAATTTCCCTCTCTTTCTCTCAGGATGGAGCAGAAGATCAGTCTAAAGCCGAAAGTGCCGCTATTGAATCTGAGGAGGCTTCAGACCAGGACGCTGTAGATGTCGCTCAGGAGGTCGGTTTAAGTAAGACTCAACTAGAACCTGAAGTGAGGGAGCAAATAGAAGAGAGGAGAAGGTCAGAGGAGCAGAGGAGAAGGTCAGAGGAGAAGAGGAAGAGGTCAGAGGAGCAGAGAAGATGGTCAGAGGAGCAGAGGAGAAGGTCAGAAGAGAAGAGGAGGAGGTAAGAGGAGCAGAGAAGATGGTCAGAGGAGCAGAGAAGGTCAGAGGAGCATAGGAGATGGTCAGAGGAGCAGAGAAGGTCAGAGGAGCATAGGAGATGGTCAGAGGAGCAGAGGAGAAGGTCAGAGGAGCAAAGAAGATGGTCAGAGGAGCAGAGAAGGTCAGAGGAGCATAGGAGATGGTCAGAGGAGCAGAGGAGAAGGTCAGAGGAGCAGAGATGATGGTCAGATGGAGCAGAGGAGGAGGTCAGAGGAGCAGAGGATCTAAATTAAACAGATTTTTGTGTGTAGATCATTCGTCTGGCTGATCAGATGAGGCAGGACTTGTTGTACATCCAGGAGAAAGTGTCTCCGTGTTACCATGGCGACATGGACATTTTGAACACGTACCTGCTCCTGTACCACCGCTGCTTCTCCTCGCACCTCCAGCAGCTCGCCGACACCACTCTGAACGACAGCGCCCTCTACTGTCTGCTCCACTGGGCCAATCACAAGTACCCCGGGTGAGAAGGGCTGCACCTCTTTAGAAGATCACTGAAATCTGTTTATTTTATTTCGACAAGAAGGGTTTATTTGGAACAACGGTAGAAAGGAGAAGGTCCACTACTTGTCTCCATGGAGATGTCATTGCTTTGCCTGGAATGTTCCGTAGTATGACATATTCAGAGCGTTTCTTCATCCACAGATCTGAATCGTAATCTAGCATAGTTCTGTGACCTGCTTGTCTCCCTCGTGATAGAGAAGTTTAATCTACACTGTGGAACATTCCAGACAAAGCAATAACATCTCCATGGAGACGAACTGGTGACGGACGCTCCACTAGAAATGTTACACAGTGCACCTTTAAGATTTGGTATTTGTATGTAAAAAGCAGATTAAACTCATGATTCAGCAAGAAGGTCCCAGGTTATGTGTGAAGTTTGAGGGTTCATCATCAGCACGTCTCCATAGCGATTTTATGAAATTGCCTGGAATGTTGCACAGTATGGCATTAACGTATCTCCAGCTTGCATTTATTTACAGTTTGATTACAGCTGGTTTTATTTGACAAACACAACCGTAAAACATATAAACAGATCTGACCTGCAACTTGGCCAGGTGGTGTCACCAGCTTGTGGCCATGCAGATAGATTCTTCTTATTATACATTATTCTTCTACCTATGGGAGTCTATGGCAGCCCCTAGAACCGTCTGGTAAAAAGTTGTGAAATTTTGCATGCACATTCCAGCCAGTCTCCTCATTACCCACAGCAATTTATAGGTCCCCAGCCCCAACCGTCTAGTGCCACCAGCAGGTCAAAGTTGCAGGAATTTTCAGGATTTTTTTAATCTGTCTTTGATGTGTCTTTGATCTAGCCGAAGTGAGCTCATATCTCGGGAACCCTTCACAGGACAAAATTTGAAGGACTTTTCTGCTTATAACGTAGCGTTTGATTGGCTGTTATGACAAAACGATAATACATGCTGAGGCCTACATGCACCTTCGGTGCTTGGCCCCACATTGCTGCTTGCAACTATATTTTTACTTTAATTTGCTTTATTTTACTTTACTTTGCTTTACTTTATTTGACTTTAATTTGCTTTATTTTATTTTACTTTACTTTATTTTACTTTGCTTTATTTTACTTTACTTTATTTTATTTTACTTTGCTTTACTTTGCTTTATTTTATTTATTTTACTTTATTTTACTTTAATTTGCTTTATTTTATTTTACTTTACTTCATTTTACTTTACTTTGCTTTATAATCGTGCTCTTCTGTTTCAGAGACGTCATAGCCCCAGATCTGGTGGGTAAAGTGGATTGTGAGGCTCTGGGTCCTCTGCTGCCCTCAGACCTGCTGCTAAAGCTAACGGAGCACTACCTGAACAACACTCAGGTAGGAGCCACCTGCACCGATGGGATTAAAAAAAAAAAAGCTCAGATTAAGCAAATAATTAACAAAAAGCAAAAAGCAAATTTGAGCAGAACAAAACTAACTCAACCAGACAAAGAACAGGGGTGTTTAAATACTGGAGGACGAACTAAAACTAACTTAATCAAAGTAATAAAAAGGCAAATAATTATAATACAGAAAATAATTATGTATCTATTAAATGATAACAAAGTAACCTTAAACCAACTAGACAAACTAACTTAACCAAACTAACTAGTGCTCCCCCTTTGTTTGGCGTAGTTGGTCTCTGCAGTTTAAATGGATGCAATTAAATCATAAAGTACCATATTTCTTTCTTATCTGCACAAATGAGATGCAGGGCTCTCAAGTTTTCAGCGGGGTCGTGCGTGTGACTGTAATTTCCGAGGACGGGGGGGGGTGCGAGTGAACAATTTTTGGGGCTTGAATTGCGTGAGAAATGCCGTGTGAGCGTCGAATTGCGTGTTGAGAGCCCTGTTTGTCTAAAGAGCAAACTTAAACTACAAAGCAACTAATGACAGTTATATAAATGAAGTTATTACCTGATGGTTCTCAGTTTGTTTTATCATCACCGCACTTTGTCAGTGCGCGCTGAGAGGGGCGGGGAGGAGGGACCGGGGCGGGGGGGAGCGGGACATTTTTAACCGGTGCATTAACCAGAGTCTGGTTAATGCACCGGGCCCGCGGCTCACCGCGTCTCACCGCGGGCAGTTCGGCTCTGGGCCGCGCGTATTCCGCGCGTAAGCCGTTGGGGGGGACACGTTACGCACAGACGGAGACACCGGAGACACCGGGACCACCGGGGAGCAGGGGGAGGGGGCGGCGCTGAAAACGCGCGGAGCCTGCATAAACTAAGCCACACAGACCGATTTTCTGGGCCCAAAAAAAAACAAAAAAAACAAAAACAAATCAGCGTGAGAAATGCCATGTGTGGCGTGTGAGCGTGTGAATACGTCGAATTGCGTGTGTCACACTCTCAATGCGTGAGCCTTGAGAGCCCTGGAGATGGCATGTAGTATTTTTGAAATTTTCGTGACAGTTTAGTCTTCAGTGTTGGTTTGTGTGATCAGAGCACTACACAGGAGTGGCTGCAGAGGGCGCTGAAGATCGAGGAGGAGTCGTGGGTGACGCAGTCTGACGTGAAGCTGGACAGGCCTCACTGCAGCAGCCCGCTGGCCTCAGACGTCATACAGGTTTGTCTTACTGGTCATACTGGTCTGTGTGTGCTGTTTCAGGTGTTAGACCCCTCCCTGTGTGTGCTGTTTCAGGTGTTAGACCCCTCCCTGTGTGTGCTGTTTCAGGTGTTAGACTAGTCTGGTTAACACCTGACCATATCACAAGTGAGATATGTTTCCAGTTCGAAACGAACGGAAGCGGCCTGGGAATTCCCAGGCTAGTGTTAGACCCCTCCCTAGCCGTTTTCCAATCCAGCGACGGCACGCTTGTGAGCGTCCTTAGAGGGGGATGTGCGTCATATCCGGCGCGACAAGTGCCGTTCCATTCGTTTTTTGTCCCCTGTGTGGGAAGATGAGCTCTGAACGGCGCCATCGTTTTCATGGAAATCGGGGCGTGGAACAAGCGTGCGAAAATGCACGCTTCGCACACTTAAAAGCCCCAGCATGCACAGCGCGGGAGGATATATGACTACAAAGACCGACTCGCCAGCGACATCCACATGTGACAGTTGCGACGTGCAAATGAGGAAGCGCTCAGGGAGTTAGTGTGTTTGCTCAGACACATTAAAAATTAGGGGGAACATTGGCCATGTCCCAATTCCAAGTATTACTAGTCGCAATAGAATAATATTTTTTTCTTTAGGGAACAAGGAGCAGACCACCCGGCTCATTGAGCTGAGGCGGGGCTTGTTCCTTTTCGCGGACGCCCATGTGAGAAACGTAGTGCACTAAGGACAGAGCGAGTGTGCGCCGTCTCGATGACAGACCGAGACCACACTCACAAGCGTGCCGTCGCTGGATTGGAAAACGGCTCCTGTGTGTGCTGTTTCAGGTGTTAGACCTCTCCCTGTGTGTGCTGTTTCAGGTGTTAGACCCCTCCCTGTTTGTGCTGTTTCAGGTGTTAGACCCCTCCCTGTTTGTGCTGTTTCAGGTGTTAGACCCCTCCCTGTTTGTGCTGTTTCAGGTGTTAGACCTCTCCCTGTGTGTGCTGTTTCAGGTGTTAGACCCCTCCCTGTTTGTGCTGTTTCAGGTGTTAGACCCCTCCCTGTTTGTGTTTTTGCGGTTTCAGGTGTTAGACCGCTCCCTCTGTGTGCTGTTTCAGGTGTTACACTCCTCCCTGTGTGTGCTGTTTCAGGTGTTAGACCCCTCCCTGTGTGCTGTTTTAGGTGTTAGACCCCTCCCTGTTTGTGTTTGTGCTGTTTCAGGTGTTAGACCCCTCCCTGTTTGTGTTTTTGCTGTTTCAGGTGTTAGACCTCTCCCTGTGTGCTGTTTCAGGTGTTACACTCGTCCCTGCAGAAGATGAGCTGTGTGGGGCCAGAGCAGAGTCAGATGGTTCCTGCTCTCCTGGAGAACTTCCTCTGCAGGTGAGCCCCAGACCGTCACGTCTTTGTGGAGTGTTTAAAATCAGAGCTTTAATCACAATATATTTTTGTTCTGAAATGTGCTCAAAAATGTCAAAGTGTAATTCTTGGTTTAGGTTCAAACACTGAACAAAATGTGAATAGAAGTTTACACTGCAGGTTTAAGTCGTTTTGTACTTTTTAGTTTACCGTCTATAGATACTGTGATGCACTGTGAAGGCACTGCTCCGTTAGACACTGTGTAACTTTTTGGTTGGTCCGTCACCTGCTTGTTTCTATGGAGACATCACTGCTCTGCCTGGAATGTTCCACAGTATGATATTACACTGCTCTACTTTACATTTATTCAATTCCAAGTGGTTTCATAGCTCAAAAATACCTAGAAAAACAGAAATTCTGACTGAGCAGGGGCTGCCTCTCCGCAGATCTGACCTGTGTAATGTGGTCTGGTTTGGTCTCCATGAAGATAGAAAGGTTTAATGCCATACTATGAAACATTCCAGACAAAATAATAGCAGCTCCATGGAGAAAAGCATTTGATTGAAAAGTTCATCAGACACAGACTACTGAAAATCTTCTGTTTAAATCCATTTCCTACTTTTTCTTGAGTAAAAACTTTTTTATTCAAAGTTCAAAGTCAGCTTTATTGTCAAAAACCATATGTACAGGTTGCACACACAGGATTTGAAATTGCAGCGCCCCCTAGGCCCACAGTGAACATAAAACATCTGATAAACAAGACAATAAACACCATGACTAAAACATCACATATACCTGCAGCAAAAGTACAGTAAAACCTGTATATAACACAAATGGGTAAAACACACAATGTGCAGCGTAATAAAGCTCAAATGTGTCATTTAAGTATCAGTGTCATTTAAGCAGCAGCGTCAGTGTCATTTAAGCAGCAGCGCCAGAGTCATTTAAGCAGCAGTGCCAGAGTCATTTAAGCAGCAGTGTCAGTGTCATTTAAGTGTAATTTAAGCAGCAGTGTCAGTGCCATGTAAGCAGCAGTGCCAGTGTCATTTAAGTGTAATTTAAGCAGCAGTGTCAGTATAATTTAAGTGTCATTAAGCAGCAGTGTCAGTGTCATTTAAGTGTCATTTAAGCAACAGTGTTGTTGTCATTTAAGTGTCATTTAAGCAGTAGTGTCAGTGTCATTTAAGCAACAGTGTTGGTGTCATTTAAGTGTCATTTAAGCAGCAGTGTCATTGTCATTTAAGTGTCATTTAAGCAGCAGTGTCAGTGTTATTTAAGTGTCATTTAAGCAGTAGTGTCAGTGTCATTTAAGCAGCAGTGCCAGTGTCATTTAAGTGCCATTTAAGCAGCAGTGTCAGTATAATTTAAGTGTCATTTAAGCAGCAGTGTCGGTATCATTTAAGTGTCATTTAAGCAGCGGTGTCAGTGTCATTTAAGCAGCAGTGTCGGTGTCATTTAAGTGTCATTTAAGCAGCAGTGTCAGCGTCATTTAAGCAGCAGTGTCAGTGCCATTTAAGTGTCATTTAAGCAGCAGTGTCATTTAAGCAGCAGTGTCAGTCTCATTTAAGTGTCTTTTAAGCAGCAGTGTCAGTGTCATTTAACCAGCAGTGTCAGTTCCATTTAAGTGTCATTTAAGCAGCAGTGTTAGCAGTGACGGACTGGGACCAAAAAACGGCCCTGGCATTTTGCACCTACAAGTGGCCCCGTACCCGTAGACCGTGGAACGGAGGGGGGGCGGGGGGGTCTTTGTCTTAGATCTGACAACACCATACATGAAGCATTTATACATTAAGCATTTATGGACACGCGCAATACCATACGTGACTTTAGTCCACAACCACAACATGCCAGCACAGAACCGCGCAGAATAAAATACCAAAACAGTGGGCTACACACACAAAGCACATCAGGTAACAGCGGCAGACATCAGCCCCATTAAACAACTGCATTAAAATCATGGAAATCAATGCTCAACACAGCCATAATTTAAAAAAAAAAGTGTCTTACCTTTATGCCGTTAATAAATGCTCTTCTCCGCAACCCGATCGCTCCCCCCTTGTGTCGTTTAGTGCTTCCTCCTCAATTCATTTTACTAATTTATAATGCTAAGTATCCGACCGTCCGTCTATCTCCTCTTCTACTTTGACTAACGACCACACTACCACAAACTTCACCGTTCTATTTCTGATGAAAGTGATTAAATGTTGTGTTGTACTAACTTCCTGGAAAAGGTTTATTGGTCAATTCTTGGTAGCAACTCGGATAGACATTGGTCAAATCGTGGGAAATTTCCCATAAGGCAGTGCTTTACTTCAGTTGTCGCAAACAAATACAAAATACAGATATATTTGTTTTATTTCAAACTGTGCACATTTTTAACATCGTAGGAAGAAATATCCCGGCAAAATAAAATAATGTAATACTTTAAACACATCACAGTGCCACCGTCACTGTAATATATTTGTAGTTGTAAGTGGTATAAATACCGAACGGGTCCTTTCAATTACAGCAACAGAGCGGAATTTTTAAGACGATGGAGGCACGTAACGACTGAATACCTAGCAGGTGGACCGCGGCAATGCGGTTTCGGAGCCGCGGTGGGCGTCGTCGGGGCCGCAGCCCTTATGGCATGTGCCCAAATGCCAGACCGCCCAGTCCGTCACTGAGTGTCAGTGTCATTTAAGTGTCATGTAAGCAGCAGTGTCAGTGTCATTTAAGTTTTTTAGGCGTACTTTTAAACTACTTCTTCTAAAGGTTCACGTTTGTGTTCTTCAGCTATGTTCAGGCGGTGGAGGAGTTTGTCAAAGGAAATCACAGTAACGTCGCATCAGTGTTAAAGGCTCAGCTCGTGTGTGAAGAGCAGTTCAGGTAAAACTCCACAAACGGAAAGTTCTTCAAATGAAATTATCAAAATGATCAAAATTAGGCTTTTGTTTTAGGTTTTATTATCAGTGTTTTAAATGAACCAGGACTAAACCAGGTCTGAACCAGGTCTGAACCAGGACTAAACCAGGTCTAAACCAGGACTAAACCAGGACTAAACCAGGTCTGAACCCGGACTAAACCAGGTCTAAACCAGGACTAAACCAGGACTAAACCAGGTCTGAACCAGGACTAAACCAGGTCTGAACCAGGTCTAAACCAGGACTAAACCAGGACTAAACCAGGTCTGAACCAGGACTAAACCAGGACTAAACCAGGACTAAACCAGGTCTGAACCAGGTCTGAACCAGGACTAAACCAGGTCTAAACCAGGACTAAACCAGGACTAAACCAGGACTAAACCAGGTCTGAACCAGGACTAAACCAGGACTAAACCAGGACTAAACCAGGACTAAACCAGGTTTGAACCAGGTCTGAACCAGGACTAAACCAGGACTAAACCAGGTTTGAACCAGGTCTGAACCAGGACTAAACCAGGACGAAACCAGGACGAAACCAGGACTAAACCTGGACTAAACCAGGACTAAACCATATATCTATATATTTTTATCTTTAATTTTTTATTTTATTTTTTCTATTATTATTTATCTACTTTATCTTCATAGGATTTTGTTATGCAAGCCATTTATTGATTTTTTTAAATTTAAATTCATTTCTTTTACCGTGTATTTTACTGATTATTTGGCACCAACAATAATCTTGTGCTTGTCACCCCTTTTATATATTTATTTATCTTTTCTTTTTTATTAATTAAATTTTATATTATTTATATTTTTATTTTATATTATTAGTTTTTTTGGTTGTAGAATATTTGTTCTAAATTGAAAATGTTAATAAAAAAAGTTGCCAAAAAAAAGAAAAATGTTTTCCAGGGAGTTTGTGTGGAAACAGGGACTGGACGAGCAGCGGAGGCAGAGCTGTTTGAAGTCGCTGGACGCACTGAGGGATTGTGGGTACTGTAGTCTCACCTGTGGAATCTGCAGCAGACTCAAGGTAAAGAGTTTATGGACAAAAACGACATTGGTTTATGATGTTGTGAGATGTGGGTGTATTTTGTATGCTATAGAGCGTTTTCACAAACCTGGAAAACCAGGACGATTACCCGTATGTGCGGCCATCTTGGGAGGACTACGCGCTCAAAATTACATGTGTTTATAAAGCAACCATGCAGAAAAAAATCTAAATTTCGCGAGAAACCTTCCACATCGGAATCCAAAAGTTCTGACACAGTTGACCAGCTGTATAGGGATAAGTTGGACGCCAAAGAAAAGAAGCGTTATATGAAAAAACTTGAATTAATTGGGCGAGAAGATCCGTATGAGATGGATTCAAGTTTGTTCAGTGACAGTGGAGATTTGTGGATTCTGCTGCTGTAAGCGATCCCGATATTGTGAACGACCTGGTCTTCTCCCCAAGTCCTGATACAGCACAAGACCTTCAGAGCTCTAAAGGTCTGGAGGCAACAACCAGTTTGTTTGTGGCTGGTACGTGAGCGCAAAGTGCGGAAAACTGGAGACAAGAATATTGTGATTTCAAAGGTCGGCGTATCTAGTAGACCCACATGTGTAATGTGTTTAAGTACTAGTATACTGCTTTTTATGATTCATATTTTCCAAAGATATGGCTACTGGCTTCGAAATGAGCTGAGCATATGCGAATGTTAAAAGGGATAGTGCGTTTAAAAAAAAAAAGTTAATCTGTATGGGTTTCCTTCTAAAAGTTACGTGTGTTGACACCGGCTTACCTCTGACAGTCTCAGCTGATCCCGGTTCGGCTCGCTTTCTGGAGCCCACGTAAATAGATCCGGTAACTTCCCTGGAACATGAAATAAAGCTTGTTTTTCTTCTCAAAACAAAACATTTGTTAGAAAGGTGATATATTTGCGTCCGAAACAGTTGTCCATGAAACATCCAGCAGCGTATTTCGCATTCGCGTATTGTCTCTCTCCACTCGTATCACTACACCCATGTTAACTCTATCAGCCTACGCCGAAGTGAACAGGGGCTCCAGAAAGCGAGCCGAACTGGGATCAGCTGAGACTGTCAGAGGTAAGCCGGTGTCAACACACGTAACTTTTAGAAGGAAACCCATACAGATTAACATAAAAAAACAAAAAACAAAACACACTATCCCTTTAAATTTCTCCCATTCAAGTTCTGTTTGAGACTGGCGATCCACAATCTCCTTTCCTTTGATAATTGCTGTCTGTTCACCCTGGTTTAGTCCTGGTTTAGTCCTGGTTTAGACCTGGTTTAGACCTGGTTTAGTCCTGGTTTAGTCCTGGTTTAGACCTGGTTTAGTCCTGGTTTAGACCTGGTTTAGACCTGGTTTAGTCCTGGTTTAGTTCTGGTTGGTCAGTACTTTAGGTAAACGATAGAACTGCAGGTGTTTTTCTCTAGCCTAGGACCTGACAATATTTGACCATTTTGCCTTTTTTTTTAAACTTTGCGGCATAAGTCCACTGTTCGCGGTGTTTCAAATATCTCCAAGATGGTGGGCTTCCGGATTATGACGTCACGTGAAAATGCTCTATTTTAAAGGTGCATGGTGTAACTTTTCTGGAAGCGTTAATCACATATGGTCATTTTGGTACAAAGGAATTAAAAATGCTCTGCTCTAGTGGGACGTGCAGCCTGGAGGAGTCCACAGGATGCGGCGCTTTGTTGTGAGGACATTTCTCCCATTTAAAATGCACAAAATGTAAAAGAATCATCCATCCACGGGTGTCATAGATTAGCTGCGGAAGTCGACAGAGGTCATATTCATAAGCAATATTTTTTCTTCCTTGTTATTCCGAGATAACAAGATAATTAATTCGAGATCTCGAGAAAACAAAACAATTATTGAAAAGTCTACCGCCACGTTGTGACAGACTGACTTCGGGGCTATTTCTCATTCTGAATAGACACGTTTTTGGTTATTAGAATGTCTGGAATAATAATCGATCAGCTGATAAGGCAATATTTTGATCAGGGGTTGACACAGGGGGAGATTGTATTACGTCTTTTAATTTGGGATAATTTCCAGATTAGTCCGCGGCACCTCCGCAGAAGACTGGCCCGGCTTCGTCTTTACCGACAGAGATACAGTGTTTTCTCGAGATCATGGAATAACTCTTTGTTTTCTCGAGATCACGAATCAATCGTGTCGTTTTCTCGAGATCTCGAGTTACTTTTCTCTTTATTAAGATGGAAAATAATCATTACGAATTAGCATACGTAATTAGCATAGTAGATCACGGGTCTCCAACCTTTTTCCTCCTGTGAGCTGCCTTCATAAAACAAAACTGCCAGAGAGCATTAGCTTTAGCACTCATGAAAAAAAAGAGACACAGCCTTAGAGGGGTACAGTTAAATGCCAATGAAACTCACAAAGGAAACACACACAGCTGCTAAAATCATAGGACTCCCCACACCCAACCTGCAGATCTTAACGACAGGGTCATTGGACGCTTTGGACTTTCCATAGAACAGGACCAGAGTCACCCACTACCCTCAGGACATGGGTACAGGACGCTCAGGTGCAGGAGGGCTTGCCTGGTTTACACCAGACCATATCACAAGTGATATATGGTCTGGGGGCCACCTACTGAATATCTCGTAGCGGAGGTGTGGTTTACGATTGCCAATGGCCGTTTATTGGCCGTTACCAATGTCTATCATTTGGCGCATACGTAGCTCATAGCCAATCATGTCAGTTCAAACTACAAACTTCCGTTTGTCGCGTACTACGCGTCACCGTCTTTCCACCCCTCCCCGCTCTCTGATTGGCTCCCCAAATCAGAAGCCCTCGCTTAGCCTAGTTGCCAGGCTGTCTTTCAGATCGGGACGATCGTGCAAAGCAGCCTGGGATTTCCCAGGTTACACGAGGGCCCTGATGGGGTACAGGTGGTACAGGGCGCTCAGGTGCAGGAGGGCCCGGATGAAGGTACAGGACGCTCAGGTGCAGGAGGGCCCTGATGGAGGTACAGGGCGCTCAGGTGCAGGAGGGCCCTGATGGAGGTACAGGTGGTACAGGACGCTCAGATGCAGGAGGGCCCTGATGAAGGTACAGGACGCTCAGGTGCAGGAGGGCCTGATGGAGGTACAGGGCGCTCAGGTGCAGGAGGGCCATGATGGAGGTACAGGTGGTACAGGACGCTCAGATGCAGGAGGGCCCTGATAGAGGTACAGGTGCAGGGCGCACAGGTGCAGGAGGGCCCTGATGAAGGTACAGGATGCTCAGGTGCAGGAGGGCCTGATGGAGGTACAGGACGCTCAGGTGCAGGAGGGCCTGATGGAGGTACAGGGCACTCAGGTGCAGGAGGGCCCTGATGGAGGTACAGGATACTCAGGTGCAGGAGGGCCCTGATAGAGGTACAGAACGCTCAGGTGCAGGAGGGCCTGATGGAGGTACAGGACGCTCAGGTGCAGGAGGGCCCTGATAGAGGTACAGGACGCTCAGGTGCAGGAGGGCCTGATGGAGGTACAGGACGCTCAGGTGCAGGAGGGCCCTGATAGAGGTACAGGACGCTCAGGTGCAGGAGGGCCTGATGGAGGTACAGGGCGCTCAGGTGCAGGAGGGCCCTGATGGAGGTACAGGATACTCAGGTGCAGGAGGGCCCTGATGGAGGTACAGGGTGCTCAGGTGCAGGAGGGCCCTGATGGAGGTACAGGACGCTCAGTGTGTGTCTGTGTTTGTGTGTTTAGGAGCTGGTCAGTGGTCTCTGGACTGTGCAGTGGTTGGACGGTTCACTCCGTGTGGTCGACATTCTTTTGGACTTTGTGGATCAGAAACTAGAACCTCTGACTGACCTCAAACCGAGCTGCACTCAGGTAAAAATCACAAACAATGAGATGGATGCTATTTTCTGATCTATGTTCTAAGTGGAGTCTTGTTTTGTTTCACTGACACGCATTTAACACACAAACCTGCACATTTAGAAACCACCTTGTGATGTCATCATGTGGTAATACAGGAAGTGTTCCACTGTGTTTTTAAATTCCACACACTTTCACTAGAATCATTGGGATAATTTCAGCCCTGGATTTGCCGATCTCAACTGAAAACTTCATGTAAACTACCACTTCATGACATCACAAGGTGGAACAGAGCATTTTGAGCTTTGGAGATGTCGCTGCTGATCATTCTGCCCATAGACATACATGTAGAACACCCTGTCTCTGTGTGTATGTCTCCAGTGTGATGTCCATCATTTCATTCAGAATTTGTCTCTGATTCTCGATAACCTCAGTGGGTGGTGGAACGCCTCCAACGGGACGTGGCGCTGCGTTACTTTAAAAACCTGGTGAAAACAAAGAGGCGGAGCCAGAAGGAGCAGGTGAACGGGGCCAACAGGATGAAGGACGATGTGGACAAAATGGACGCATTCTTCACCCAATACGTGAGTTTTCCACGTTGATGACAGAGGTAGATTACGTAGGGCACCACCAAAAAATCGGGCGTAGCATTTGGCGGTGTGGCGGTGGCACTTTGAGGGGACTGGTCCTTGTTAGAGACGGCCCTGGGTGGACGTCTTCTGTTTTAGATTTCAGCACTACTTCCTGTAGTTTTGAACTTTTCAATATTTCAGATGTAAAACTGATGTAAAACTGTATGTGTCTCTTTGTGTCTCTGTCTCGTTGTGCGTCCAGGGCAGTACTTCTCGGTGGATTTCTGAGCTCCTCCTTCATGTGGTTGAGATCCTCAGACTTCAGGACCCAGACTCAGTCCAACTGGAGCTGGTGTTGCTGGTCCAGCTCTGCCCCGACCTCA
Organism: Paratrypauchen microcephalus; assembly: GCA_036785185.1. Lineage (NCBI taxonomy): Eukaryota > Metazoa > Chordata > Actinopteri > Gobiiformes > Gobiidae > Paratrypauchen > Paratrypauchen microcephalus. The sequence continues at coordinate 108,460 of JAVJIX010000348.1, read as the reverse complement.
GGTACAGAACAGAACCCGGGCAGAATAACTAACGGGGATCCAAAATAAACAAAGCAATAAAGGAATAGTCCATCGAAATAAATAAAAACCAGCACTCTCTCTGTTTCTGCTGCAGTCGCCTCATCGTTTTGGTCTTAAGATGCTCGTATTAACCCACTCTACGTGATCCTTATTCTATTTTGTCTGTGAATAAATTCTTTCAAATTCAAATTCCTGTAACTGCCAGCCTCTGTGAGCTTCATTTGACTGACGTCGCGCTCGTTTAGTCCACTTCTATAAACAGCCTGAGCTCCTGACAGGATTAACCCAGCGACACTGAACGACGGGTCAAATGCAGACGGACACTAGCGCCGAACAATGATGAAAAAATAATCAGAAGAATTATTTCAACCAAAATTTAAATCATGATTATTCAAACAATGATTTGCACTGAGCGTTTAGAGACGTATCTGTAATTCGCTTCTTGGAGATTAGAGGACTGTACGTGATGCCTGCTGGGATACTTTATCCAAAACACTCCGTCCGAGAGTGAAGACGGACACAGGAAAAGATCTGTGCAGCTTTAAAGCCCCAGTGTGTAGGTTTCGTGGCGCATAGGTGGATGGTGCTATTGCACTTTCTGTTTTAGCTACGGCAGACCTCGAGGGTCACCCGGGCGCGCGCACAAGCCGCGCGCCGGGCAGTCCCGGTTATTTTTTTATTTTTATTTTCTCATGAAAACACACATTCCCGATCATGTACCATGACACTCTACACATCAAATGAAACCTTACAGTCTCCTCCTTTTGACTATGCAATTCATTTCCCTGCACAACAATCACTCCCTGAGCACATGGGGCTTTTATACGGAAAAGCACAAAACAAGGTTAGCTTACCTTAGAATGCTTTGCACAGGTCAAACTCTGTATTTCACCATAAACTTGCTCTCAATTTGTCCGTAAGGATCCAGCGAATAAAATCCAGTAAAACAATTTAGTCCAAAACACGTGCTAGATCCATTATGATGTCTGATCCGGCAGCATGCTTGTGTTGTTTACCCAAAACCACGAGCCATGCCGAAGGCGAAGGCGGAGCCCAAATGTCCTTCTGCGGCTCTCGTATTCAAAATGGCTGCCTCTGCATGGGGAAGATCCCCCTTTTATGTGACTATATCTAAGTTCAAAAGAATACTTTGATTTCATGATGGAAGTGAAAAGGCTTGGAAAACAATGTATTTTTGAATGGGTATCTTCAATTTCAGTAATTAACGGGTAAAAATCTTACACACTGTCCCTTTAATGTCTTCTCTTGTATCTTTGTATCTGTCTGCGGATCGTGTTCCATTCGTTCTTTTGAATTTAAATTAAGAACGAGAAACAATAAAATGGGAAAACAGTTTGTTCTTTCATTATTCAGTTTTAGTGTAAAAAAAACAGATTTTGATCTCTATTTCCAATATTTAATTTAAAGTTTATTTCAAAACACCAATCAAAAAACAGTCTTCACTAGCAAGGATCACGAGACTCAGGCTGGGGGCTCCGTCTCCAATCCAAAATGGTCACCCAGCTGATTCGGAACCCCCCCTCCTTAAAGGGATATGCCACCCCCAGGTCAAATTTGGGCATCTCCCCACAGTCCAGAGACTAAAATAAGTGGTGGAAAGCGTTTTCCTGCTCACCCAGCCATTGTCCGAGTCTGTCGCCACTGACCGCCGCGGTATCTGGTGCTCCTCCGCCTTAGACTGGAGTCTAACGTCGCCAGAGAAAGATTTCGGCCAAAAGGAATTAATTTGCTCGATGCGTTTCCCAATTACTTTGTGTGTAGTGCGCATTCATATCGAGTGCAAATAAATGTGCAAATCAACACGGAGAGCTTGCCTTGGTCATTTTGGGTGGGAACTATTTTCCAGTGCGTAAGAATACAGCCGTATCACGCAGTACGCTACCAGGGGAATCCCAGTTACGCACCGGGAAGGGAGTTCCCCTGTTGCACAACGTGGTGCGTGATACGACTGTATTCTTACGCACTGGAAAATAGTTCCCACCCAAAATGACCAAGGCAAGCTCTCCGTGTTGATTTGCACATTTATTTGCACTCGATATGAATGCGCACTACACACAAAGTAATTGGGAAACGCATCGAGCAAATTAATTCCTTTTGGCCGAAATCTTTCTCTGGCTACGTTAGACTCCAGTCTAAGGCGGAGGAGCACCAGTTACCGCGGCGGTCAGTGGCGACAGACTCGGACAATGGCTGGGTGAGCAAGAAAACGCTTTCCACCACTTATTTTAGTCTCTGGACTGTGGGGAGATGCCCAAATTTGACCTGGGGGTGGCATATCCCTTTAAAGATGATGTCTGAAGGATGGACGAGAAACATGGATGGTCTTGTCAGGATGGGCTGTATAAATGGGGCTTCTGGGTAATTGAAGGCGTGGTCGAGATGAGCTGTGGTTGGCTGGCGAGGAGGTTGAGGCGTGGTCCAGCTCCTGAATCTAAATTAATCATATTAACTCCACTTAATTTTGCTTTATTTTCTCTGGTTTATTTACTCTGGTGTTCTGCTGCTCAGCGCGCCGCCTGTGAATTCAGGTTCAACTGAATAAAGGAGTTTATCTCCGAGCTGCTGCCGGTTTCTCGTCGTGGACTTCAACAGTTACTTTCTAAGACGCAAAAGTAAACGCGTCGCTATATAAGAAGAGAATATGTTTGTCCACAAAATGAACCCATTCCAGCTCTTTCCAGCTCTGCATCGGTAACCAGTCCTTTGTGTTTTTGACTACGTTCACACTGCAGCCTGAAGTGACCCAGAGTTTTTCACCTCTATGCGACCTGTATCTGATCTTCTAATGACAGTCTGAACGACACAGATCCGATTTTTTCAAATGCGACCCAGGCCACTTGATTATGTGGTCCTAAAACAGATACATATCCGATCTTTTGACATGCGACTTTAGTCTGAACGGCCAGGTCGCGTTCATCTGACCTGGGCGTGTTTCCTCCAGCGAGAGTGGTACAAGTAGGCGCTCACAAATGTACACAAACGTTCTTCTCGTCATGCGAAAATAGTATATGAACAACGTGTCAGTGAAGCGGCGAAGCACGTAGCAATCCCACCACTCTTGTCTGCGACTCCGCACCCACACGTTCAATTTTACGGACGTTGCTGCCACTGCTCCGCAAAACACCGTGGCCAAAAACCTCATCCTTCTCTTTCTCCGTCTCGTCCTTAAAACAAATAAGCTGTACATGTTCTGGCTCCGGTACGACAACAACTTTAGGCGACTTCTGTAAACATTGAGCACACTCGCTGTGTGTGACGTCATCATGTCCTCCAAGACACATGTGGGACACTTTCGGGGCATTTAACGTTCACACTGGAGATCACATACAAGTCACATTTAATTGGAAATGTGAACGACCTCCCAAAAAAAATCGGAATTGAGCATTAAGCCTTGCAGTCTGAACGTAGCCTTATACTCATTTTCTGAGCACATCTTAATTTCATTTTGCTTCAGTGCGGCAGAAATTTCCACTTGTCTTGGCTCCAAACAGCTCGACGGCAGCTGTGATCGCCCATAACGTTCACTGATACAGACTGATGCATCCAAAAACTTAAAAGAGCGAGGCAGAAAAGCAGCAGAACACCAGGGAATAAACCAGAGAGAATAAAAATAGAGAGAATAAAATATCAAAATTGAAAGAGGCACGATGACTGTTTTTTGACTGGTGTTATTTGAAACAAACTTTAAATTAAATATTGGAACTAGAGTTCAAAATCTGTTTTTTTGTTTGACACTAAAACGGAATAATGAAATAAATTGCAACAATAAAATAAAACTCCCATTTTATTGTTTTTTTGTTCTTAATTGAAATTCAAAAGAACAAATGGTACACGGACCGTCTGCTTATCTGTCCTTTCATCTGAATAATTTCACTAACTCAAATAACTGAATCAGAGCAGTAAGGGCTCGCACATACGTAGAATCATTAGCACATGAATAAATGTAAAACAATCGCATTAATCAGAACATTTACACAATAACACACAACGCAATAAATACTAATAATAATCATACAAGTTTCCGTCATGCTGGAACACTTCTGTCGGGTCACGTGACTCTGCCGTCTGCTAAACACAGATAAAACTTCATTTCTGTCATAAACAATGATCAGATCAGACTGACACACAAGTATTTATGGAATAATAATAATCATATGAGCCTTTGTCATGCTGGATTTCACGTACAGCACCGCTAACACCACAACGGTTTATTTAGTTGTGTTTTATTCAAAATCAGGATCTACAGCTCCATAAACCGGTACTTTTATCGGCTTCATTCAGTCAGATTGTCGCTGAACGCTGTTGTTTCCCGACTCCCCCAGTGCATTGTGGTCTATATCGACCGCTCCAGTCACCACCGATGCACACTACTTTTCCAGGTGCATTGTGGGAAATTGTGAGTGCACTACTTTGTCACCAACTGGACATTCGGACACCCCTGAAAATGGCGTGACCCCAAAATAGTGAGGACATTTGAGCACAGACTTGGATACAGTAGGTTCAAGGAAATTAAATGAAGCTACAGCAGTTAGACTACAAGTAACAGCGTTGCCATGGCATCAGTGACAGCGTTGCCATGGCACCAGTAACAGCATTGCCATGGCACCAGTAAGTGTTGCCATGGCACCAGTAACAGCGTTACCATGGCACCAGTATGGGTTAAATGCAGAGAAGAATTTCTCCTGTGTGAGATCAATAAAGTCACTTCTTCTTCTTCAGTAACAGCGTTGCCATGGCAACAGTAACAGCGTTGCCATGATACCAGTAAGTGTTGCCATGGTACCAGTAACAGCGTTGCCATGGCACCAGAAACAGTGTTGCCATGGCACCAGTAACAGTGTTGCCATGGTCCCCGTAACAGTGTTGCCATGATAACAGTAACAGCATTGCCATGGTCCCCGTAACAGTTTTGCCATGATACCAGTAACAGTGTTACCATGGTCCCCGTAATAGTGTTGCCATGATACCAGTAACAGTGTTGCCATGATACCAGTAACAGTGTTGCCATGATACCAGTAACAGTGTTGCCATGGTCCCCGTAACAGTTTTGCCATGATACCAGTAACAGTGTTACCATGGTCCCCGTAACAGTGTTGCCATGATACCAGTAACAGCGTTGCCATGGTCCCCATAACAGTGTTGCCATGACACCAGTTACAGTGTTGCCATGATACCAGTAACAGTGTTGCCATGATACCAGTAACAGTGTTGCCATGGTCCCCGTAACAGTGTTGCCATGGTCCCCGTAACAGTGTTGCCATGATACCAGTAACAGTGTTGCCATGGCGCCAGTAACAGTGTTGCCATGGCACCAGTAACAGTGTTGCCCTGATACCAGTAACAGTGTTGCCATGATACCAGTAACAGTGTTGCCATGATACCAGTAACAGCGTTGCCATGGTCCCCGTAACAGTGTTGCCATGATACCAGTAACAGTGTTACCATGGTCCCCGTAATAGTGTTGCCATGATACCAGTAACAGTGTTGCCATGATACCAGTAACAGTGTTGCCATGATACCAGTAACAGTGTTGCCATGGTCCCCGTAACAGTTTTGCCATGATACCAGTAACAGTGTTACCATGGTCCCTGTAACAGTGTTGCCATGATACCAGTAACAGCGTTGCCATGGTCCCCATAACAGTGTTGCCATGACACCAGTTACAGTGTTGCCATGATACCAGTAACAGTGTTGCCATGATACCAGTAACAGTGTTGCCATGATACCAGTAACAGTGTTGCCATGGTCCCCGTAACAGTGTTGCCATGGTCCCCGTAACAGTGTTGCCATGATACCAGTAACAGTGTTGCCATGGCGCCAGTAACAGTGTTGCCATGGCACCAGTAACAGTGTTGCCATGGTCCCCGTAACAGTGTTGCCATGGCACCAGTAACAGCATTGCCATGGCACCAGTAACAGTGTTGCCATGGCACCAGTAACAGTGTTGCCATGGCACCAGTAACAGTGTTGCCATGGCACCAGTAACAGTGTTGCCATGATACCAGTAACAGCGTTGCCATGGCACCAGTAACAGTGTTGCCATGGCACCAGTAACAGTGTTGCCATGGCACCAGTAACAGTGTTGCCATGGTCCCCGTAACAGTGTTGCCATGGCACCAGTAACAGTGTTGCCATGGTCCCCGTAACAGTGTTGCCATGATACCAGTAACAGTGTTGCCATGGTCCCCGTAACAGTGTTGCCATGATACCAGTAACAGCATTGCCATGGCACCAGTAACAGTGTTGCCATGGCACCAGTAACAGTGTTGCCATGGTCCCCGTAACAGTGTTGCCATGGCACCAGTAACAGCGTTGCCATGGTACCAGTAGTAGCATTCCTATGGTAATCCTTATTCTTACTAAAATCTTCCTGTCTTATTTTCTTCTAACCCCTCTCCCATCTTCATTATCTCTCTCTTCTTTCTTTCCCTCGTTCCACCTCCCTCTCCAGCTCGGCTCACGTCTCCCGCCTGCTCCTGATAAAGTCCGGCCTCTCCGTGCACTCGATGCGTTCCATTAAATGCAGCGTCGAGGAGAACCGCCCCCGGGAGCCCTCAGCCAATCCGTTCTTCTCCCATCTCAAAGTGAAATGGATCAAAATGAAAATGAGCCAACTCGAACTCAACCGCTGTCACTGTTAATGTGGACAAATGTTTTAAAGTCCGTGTGCTGCTGTATTACTGTGAATATTACCGTTCATGTACTATTGTATTGGCAAAGGCCTATTGATATGTTGCAGCTGATGTCATTCCCTGAGTGTGTGATGCTAACTGTAAGCACTGCTCTATCTGAGGCTTTATTAGACTTTAATCTGAGCTGGTTTAGATGAAACTACAACAGGTGAGATGATTTGTGCTGTTCCTCAAACTCAAAATGTGCTGTTTAAATCCATTTGGTATTTTTTCTTGCGCTTTCAGACAATCTTAAAGATGCATTGTGTAACTTTTCTGGTAGAGGGTCCGTCATCTGCTTGTTTCTATGGAGATGTTATTGCTCTGCCTGGAATGTTCCACAGTATTGTGGCCATACCTGCTTGTCAAACCCTGATCCCGTCAGATCTCAGAAGCTAAGCAATGCAGGGCCTGGTTAGTACTCGGATGGGAGACACTGGGAATTCTAGGTGCCACAGGGGGGCGCTGTGTCCTTAGGCAAGACACTTCACCCACATTGCCTAGTATGAAAGTGGTGTGTGCGTGAGTGTTGGTGGTGGTCGCTGATGGCGCAGATTGGCAGCCTTGCTTCTGTCAGTCTGCCCCAGGGCAGCTGTGGCTACAGAAAGTAACTTACCACCACCAAGTTTGGAGTGAATGAACAATGAACTGTAAAGTGCTTTGGGTGTCATGAAAAGCGCTATATAAATGCTATGGATTATTGAATTATTATTATGACATTAAACAGCTCTAATTTACATTTATTCAAACACAGGTGGTTTTATTGTTCAAAAATATCTATAAAAACACGCATTCTGACTTTGAGCAGGGTTGCCTCTCCGCAGATCTGACCTGCAACTTTGTCTGGTTGGTCTCCATGAAGATAGAAAGGTTTAATGCCATACTGTGGAACATTCCAGACAAAGCAATAACATCCACGGAGAAAAACATTTGACGGATTCCATCAGAAAAGTTACACAGTGCACCTTTAAAGCTTTCTTGGCAGTGGTTGCTAATTATGTGCATTGTGTCACCGTGGTAACTGCTGAACATTCCGCCAATACACACATGTAGAACACCCCCAGGCAAAGTGACAATTTAATTTAGTTTCACTGCTACTACTACTGCTGCTACTGCTGCTACTACTACCACTGCTACTACTACTACTACTACTACTGCAACTACTACTACTACTGCTACTGCTACTACTACTGCTGCTACTGCTACTACTATTGCTGCTACTGCTACTGCTACTACTACTACTACTACTACTGCTATTACTGCTATTACTACTGCTACTACTACTACTACTGCTATTACTGCTATTGCTACTACTACTACTACTACTACTACTACTGCTACTACTGCTGCTACTACTACTACTGCTGCTACTACTACTACTGCTATTACTGCTACTACTACTACTGCTATTACTGCTACTACTACTACTACTACTGCTATTACTGCTACTACTACTACTACTACTACTGCTATTACTGCTACTACTACTACTACTACTACTACTGCTATTACTGCTACTACTACTACTACTACTACTACTACTACTGCTACTACTACTGCTACTACTACTACTACTACTACTACTACTGCTATTACTACTACTACTACTACTACTTCTACTACTGCTATTACTGCTACTGCTGCTACTACTACTACTACTACTACTACTACTACTACTGCTATTACTGCTATTACTGCTACTGCTACTACTACTACTGCTACTACTACTACTACTACTACTACTACTACTACTACTACTACTGCTATTACTCAGACCCCCCAGGATTTCGCGGGCATTTTTTGTGATTGTTGCGGGCTAAAATGCCTGAATTTGCGGGAGCTTTTCCAAAAAGTTGCGATGAAAGTTGCGGTGCTTTTAAGGTTTTTGTTGTGATTTTGTTGCGGGAGGAAGTGAAAGTTGCGATAAATAGTTGCGATTTTCGCTTTTTGTAATTAAAATTGAGTAATATTTTGAATACTGAGTTATTACTGACAAAGAATAATACAAGGACACAGAGATCACAGATATGGTCCTAAAACAACCTTACCAACATCGAAAATAAATTACTACTAGGAGGGGAACTGTTTCGGTCTTCTGCTGTTATTTAAGTGGGCAAATGGCCGCAGACATGTTTCTTTGCCATTAGAAGCCGTGTCTCAATTCCCAGAGCGTGCGGCTCGGAGCGTGGCCCGAAGGGCATGTGCGTCACACATTTCGACAGTACACCGGCGCGACGACTGCTGTCCCACTTCTTTTTTGTCCCATGCGCAGTTAACACGCGGCCCGAAGACCGCAGTCGTTAAGCGGTCCGCGGACTGCAGTCGGGGCTGAGCAAGTGTGCACCTCCTTGACTGCAGTCTGAGCCCCCTTCGGGCCGCGCTCCGAGCTGTGCGCTCTGGGAATTGAGACACGGCCGCAGTTTCGTTTTGTCACACGGAAGTAAAGCAGAATGTTGCGGCTTCCAAACTCAAACCCAGTGTTGCCAACTTAGCGACTTTGTCGCTATTTTTAGCTACTTTCTGGACCCCCCTAGCGAGAAAATTAGACAAAAGCGACTAGCGACAAATCTAGTGACTTTTTTTTTGGTGATCAGAGGCTCCAAGATCGCGGGAGGGGGAAAAAATTATTGCGCCGTTTTCTCTCTTTCCCCGTTCAGAGAAAGAGACAGAGAGGGGCAGTGGAAGAGAGACACACTCACCAGTCTCTCCTCTGCTCCCTCCCATCTCGTCAGATCGCCTCGGAGTCTGGTCATTCCTCTCTCTGTTTCTGTCATTCAGTTTCTCTCGTCACGTGCATATCCCTCTCATTCTTTAGAGCATTTCTTTTTTCCTCCTCTTGTATTCAATCGCAATGCCACAACCAAAAGTGTATACACAAAAGTACAGACGGGAGTGGGAAAAAGCTAGTTGTACAGCACAGAAAAGTTTAAAAAAGCTAGCTCTTTAGCACAAAAAACAAAAAAACAAAAAATAAAAAGCTATAGTTTGCCCACTATAGCACAAAAAATAAATAAATAAATAAAAAGCTTTAGTTAAACTACAGCACAAAAAAACACAAAATAAAAAAGCAAGCAATAGATCTTGGACTACAGCTCCAAAAAAAATACCTAAAAAAAAAAACAAAAAAAAAAAAAACAAAAAAAAAACAAATATATGTAATAACAACACCAATAAAAGGTTAGTGTCACGGGGTAAGGAAGGTTAGGATGTGCCCCCCCCCTGGATTGGACCGCTCGCTCGTCTAGCTACTTTTAGCTACTTCTGGGTGGGCCAATAGCTACTTCCGATGCTGGGGAGTTGGCAACACTGCTCAAACCTTTTAGCCGCCAAGAAGATGAGGTTGGGTCCTATGGCTCGCAGATTTGTGATGCGCAAAGAGGAGGCTATGGTGACAGATACACTGAGATCCAGATATGCGTTTTGTGCATTTATTACAAAAAGAGCGCACACAGCTATTACAGCGCAGCAGGATGAAATGGAACTCATGAAAACCAGCAGGATGAACAGATTAACGTGAAAGATGCGTTCAACAAAAAATACGGCTACACCCCAACCCTGACTCTCTCCTCTGGACAGGTGAGCGCGCGCTTTTACACGCACACACTTCCGTACGTGCACACACCCACACTCACGTGACCCACCGCCTCTGCCACACACACACAAACGCACCGTGCACCTCATCTCAGTTATGTCTCCTACACAGAAGGAAGTTGGTCGGCATTCAATACGTCGCCGCTGATTGGTCAAAATTAGTAAAAATTGCGGAAAAGTTGCGGTGATTGGTCAAAATTGCAACACCACCCTGAATTCGCGGGGATTGGCTGAAGTTGCGTTGAAGTTGCAAATCGCAACATCGCGAATTCCTGGAGGGTCATATTGCTACGAATGTTCCACAGTATGACAATAAACTTATATTACACAAAACTGACTCTTGTGGCTTTAAATTGTGTTCTAATGTTGTTTCCTCGTCACAAACAGACCTGGAGTTAGTCTACATCTGCAAAGCTCAAAACGGTCTGTTCCACCTTGTGATGTCATGAAGTGGTAGTTTTCAACTTAACTGCATTTCGCAACTTTTAGCCGGGGGGGGGGGGGGGGGCTTAAACAGGGTAGGGGAGCTCACATTACGTTAATGTGAGCTTCCCTACCCTGTTTAAGCCCCCCCCCCCATGGTTAAAAGTTGCAAAATGTCTAAACTGAGCATTTACGATCCTTTTCTGTGTTACAAAAAATCGGAGCTCAAACGGGCGATTTTGAACAAGGCACCTTATTGACGTCAGATCGAAAAAAGAAATGCAAATGCAGTTCCACCCCCGTCTGTCTGAACTCAGCGTCTCTGTAAATCACGGCCAGAGAGTTTGGAGTGCGAATGCGCTAGGCAATGCGAAATGCGTTTTTTTATTTGCCTGGAGGCACGTCCGAGTGTTTCTAGGCTCGGAAGTCCTTTATCTGAGCCTCTGGACCTTTGAACAGCAGTGGTTTGATTTTATTTTCTGTGGAAATGTGTTTATTTTTCAATGGAACGCTTCAAATCTCTCCCCCCGTGCAAAAACACGGAAATGGATCAGCTGAGGGCTCAGAGCGAGAGCAGAGCGTTTGGCCACGCCCCCACCCTCTACTATTGGCCAGCTCTTTTCTCCTCATTTGCATTCAAGCAACAAGGCCCATAATGGCCTGTTCTGAGAGAGAAAAATTACTCTTTCTCATCTTATCTCTGTTTCTCATGCACTGAGTGTTGATTTTGAAGAAGGATTCATTTGCAGTATTAGGGAACCATTAAGGAGCCATATAAAAGCATCAAGAACAGGGGCGTTCTTTGACGGGGTCCACCTGGGCAATTGCCCCTAGCGCCATCGCGGGGAGGGCGCCGTGGTGGCACGAAGAAGGAAAAAAAAACAAAAAACGGTGCGGAGCGGAACTCAGCGTCTCTGTAAATCACGCCCAGAGAGTTTGGACTGCGAATGCGCTAGGCAATGCGAAATGCGTTTTTTTATTTGCCTGGAGGCACGTCCGAGTGTTTCTAGGCTCGGAAGTCCTTTATCTGAGCCTCTGGACCTTTGAACAGCAGTGGTTTAATTTTATTTTCTGTGGAAATGTGTTTATTTTTCAATGGAACGCTTCAAATCTCTCCCCCCGTGCAAAAACACGGAAATGGATCAGCTGAGAGCTGAGAGCGAGAGCGGAGAGTTTGGCCACGCCCCCACCTCTACTATAGGCCAGCTCTTTTCTCCTCATTTGCATTCAAGCAACAACGCCCATTATGACCTGTTCTGAGGGAGAAAAATTACTCTTTCTCATCTTATCTCTGTTTCTCATGCACTGAGTGTTGATTTTGAAGAAGGATTCATTTACAGTATTAGGGAACCATTAAGGAGCCATATAAAAGCATCAAGAAGTACCATGTCATGAGATCTTTAAATGGAATAATTGCGCCTTTGGTCTTTTTTATGTTTTTATGTTATGTAGTTGTTGTGAATTGAGTTTGTATGGACAACGGTCTTGTCTTGGGGGGGGGCGCAAATCACTCTAGGAACGCCACTGATCAAGAAGTACCATGTCATGGGATCTTTAAAGCCACGTTATGTAACTTTTTAGCCAAAAAATACACTACAGTTAAATTTGACCAAAACCAAACCAAAACCAGAGGAGACCAAAACCAGTCCATAACCAGACCAAAACTAGACCAAAACCAGATGAGACCAAAACCAGACCAAAACTAGACAAAAACCAGAGGAGACCAAAACCAGCCCATAACTAGACCAAAACCAGACCAAAACCAGACCAAAACCAGACCAAAATCAGACGAGACCAAAACCAGACAAAAACCAGATGAGATCAAAACCAGACTATAACTAGACCAAAACCAGACCATAACTAGACCAAAACGAGACCAAAACTAGACCAAAACCAGACAAAAACCAGATGAGACCAAAACCAGACAAAAACCAGATGAGATCAAAACCAGACTATAACTAGACCAAACCAGACCAAAACTAGACCAAAACCAGACCAAAATCAGACGAGACCAAAACCAGACCAAAACTAGACCAAAACCAGACCAAAATCAGATGAGACCAAAACCAGACCATAACTAGACCAAAACCAGACGAGACAAAAACTAGACGAGACCAAAACCAGAACATAACTACACCAAAACTAGACCAAAACCAGACAAAAACTAGACGAGACCAAAACCAGACCATAACTAGACCAAAACCAGACCAAAACTAGACCAAAACCAGACCAAAACCAGACAAAAACTAGACGAGATCACAACCAGACCATAACTAGACCAAAACCAGACCAAAACTAGACCAAAACCAGACCAAAACCAGACAGAAACAAGACGAGACCAAAACCAGACCATAACTAGACCAAAACCAGACCAAAACTAGACCAAAACCAGACAAAAACTAGACGAGACCAAAACCAGACCCTAATTAGACCAAAACCACACCAAAACTAGACCAAAACTAGACCAAAACCAGACAAAAACCAAATGAGACCAAAACCAGACAAAAACTAGACCAAAAATAGACAAAAACCAGATGAGACCAAAACCAGACCAAAACTAGACCAAAACCAGACAAAAACCAGATGAGACCAAAACCAGACCATAACTCAGTTTGGTTCTGATTATTTTACTGAATACTCTAGTAAGACATGTGGTCTGACTCTGTGTGGGCTTGCATTACCACAAACCTGACTCTTACTACTGCTTGTTTCCATGGAAATGTTATAACACAGTATGTCATAAAACGTCTCTGTCTCCATGGAGAATGTTCAGAGTTGGAGTGCCACTTCCAGAAAGTTCCATACTGTTGCTTTACATTGACAGAATAACTGAATTAAACATTATGAATCAGTTTGAGGGAAAATCTGGCATAAAAATCCATTTAGTGACACGTCTGAGTGACTTTATTTTTTGTCTGTCCACATCTCCGATGCTCTAAACGCTCTGTTCCACCTTGTGATGTCACAAAGTGGTAGATTTCAAGCTAACAGCTCCTTTTACCTTGAGTTCAGTAGAGATTGGCAATTCCAGGTCTGAAATCTGGAGACCTGGTTTAGTCCTGGTTTAGACCTGGTTTAGACTTGGTTTAGACCTGGTTTAGTCCTGGTTTAGACCTGGTTTAGACTTGGTTTAGTCCTGGTTTAGACTTGGTTTAGTCCTGGTTTAGACTTCTTTTAGACCTGGTTTGGATCTGGTTTAGACTTGGTTTAGTCCTGGTTTAGACCTGGTTTAGACTTGGTTTAGTCCTGGTTTAGTCCTGGTTTAGACCCGGTTTAGTCCTGGTTTAGACCTGGTTTAGTCCTAGTTTAGACCTGGTTTAGACTTGGTTTAGTCCTGGTTTAGACTTCTTTTAGACCTGGTTTGGATCTGGTTTAGTCCTGGTTTAGACCTGCTTTAGTCCTGGTTTAGTCCTGGTTTAAACCAGGACTAAATCAGGTCTAAACCGTGTCTAAACCACATCTAAACCAGGACTAAATTGAGTCTAAACCAGTTCTAAACCGTGTCTAAAGACCTGGTTTAGTCCTGGTTTAGACCTGGTTTAGACTTGGTTTATTCCTGGTTTAGACCTGGTTTAGACTTCTTTTAGACCTGGTTTGGATCTGGCTTAGACCTGGTTTAGACCTGGTTTAGTCCTGGATTAGACCTGGATTAGACCTGGTTTAGTCCTGGTTTAAAGCTGGTTTAGACTTGGTTTATTCCTGGTTTAGACCTGGTTTAGACTTGGTTTAGTCCTGGTTTAGACTTGGTTTAGTCCTGGTTTAGACCCGGTTTAGTCCTGGTTTAGTCCTAGTTTAGACCTGGTTTAGACTTGGTTTAGTCCTGGCTTAGACTTCTTTTAGACCTGGTTTGGATCTGGTTTAGTCCTGGTTTAGACCTGGTTTAGTCCTGGTTTAGTCCTGGTTTAAACCAGGACTAAATCAGGTCTAAACCATCTCTAAACCACATCTAAACCAGGACTAAATTGAGTCTAAACCAGTTCTAAACCGTGTCTAAAGACCTGGTTTAGTCCTGGTTTAGTCCTGGTTTAGACCTGGTTTACACCTGGTTTAGACTTGGTTTATTCCTGGTTTAAACCTAGTTTAGACTTCTTTTAGACCTGGTTTGGATCTGGTTTAGACCTGGTTTAGACCTGGTTTAGTCCTGGATTAGACCTGGATTAGACCTGGTTTAGTCCTGGTTTAAAGCTGGTTTAGACTTGGTTTATTCCTGGTTTAGACCTGGTTTAGACTTGGCTTAGACCTGGTTTAGTCCTGGTTTAGACCTGGTTTAGATCTGGTTTAGACTTGGTTTAGACTTGGTTTAGACCTGGTTTAGACCTGGTTTAGTCCTGGTTTAGACCTGGTTCAGTCCTGGTTTAGTCCTGGTTTAAACCAGGACTAAATCAGGTCTAAACCGTGTCTAAACCACATCTAAACCAGGACTAAATTGAGTCTAAACCAGTTCTAAACTGTGTCTAAAGACCTGGTTTAGTCCTGGTTTAGACCTGGTTTAGACCTGGTTTAGACTTGGTTTATTCCTGGTTTAGACCTAGTTTAGACTTCTTTTAGACCTGGTTTGGATCTGGTTTAGACCTGGTTTAGACCTGGTTTAGACCTGGTTTAGACCTGGTTTAGACTTGGCTTAGTCCTGGTTTAGTCCTGGTTTAGACCTGGTTTAGATCTGGTTTAGAACTGGTTTAGACTTGGTTTAGACCTGGTTTAGACCTGGTTTAGACCTGGTTTAGACCTGGTTTAGTCCTGGTTTAGACCCGTTTTAGACCTGGTTTAGTCCTGGTTTAGACCTGGTTTAGACTTGGTTTAGACCTGGTTTAGACCTGGTTTAGACCTGGTTTAGACTTGGTTTAGTCCTGGTTTAGACTTCTTTTAGACCTGGTTTAGACCTGGTTTAAACATGTGTGAATGAAACAAAACACAACTCCAGGTGTGTTTGTGATGAGGAAACATTAATTAACATTACATTAACATTAATTAATACTGAAATACCAAATATGGGCAGACTTCCTGTTTATCAGAACTAATGCAAACTCTCACACTTTTAAATATGGGGAAGTTGTTTATTTACAGTTTAAGGTCATTTCCTGTGCACGCGGGTCTGTGATTTTAAAGGAAGACGAGAGCTACTGTTGATCATTTGAAGCTGATATCATCAACATTCTCTGGGGGCGGGATGCTAACTGTGGGCCCTGCTCTGTCTGAGGCTGATTTGTGCTGTTAAACGAGGCTCTACAATTATAATCAGTTTTTCAGTTTTCACTCTCCCCTTTTTGCTGAAAATGAAACTCCTGAACACTCGTTTTTGTCACAGACTCCTGAAAATGTGTTCTTTAAATCCATTTTGTATTTTTTGACAGTGTTTGCTATTAAACCCTTTAAAAAATTGTAAACAAAAAACATTTTAAATCCAGGAATGGCAACTGGAGGCACTGATTTCAATGGGAAAACCAGAATTAAGATGAGAACATCACAAAATATGAAAAATCCAGGAAATTTGTCCAGGACTAAACCAGGTCAAAACCAGGTCTAAACCAGGACTAAACCACATCTAAACCAGGACTAAATTGAGTCTAAACCAGGTCTAAACCAAGACTAAACCAGTTCTAAACCAGGACTAAACCAGACAAAAACTAGACGAGATCACAACCAGACCATAACTAGACCAAAACCAGACCAAAACTAGACCAAAACCAGACCAAAACCAGACAAAAACTAGACAAGACCAAAACCACACCAAAACTAGACCAAAACCAGACAAAAACCAGATGAGACCAAAACCAGACCATAACTCAGTTTGGTTCTGATTATTTTACTGAATACTCTAGTAAGACATGTGGTCTGACTCTGTGTGGGCTTGCATTACCACAAACCTGACTCTTACTACTGCTTGTTTCCATGGAAATGTTATAACACAGTATGTCATAAAACGTCTCTGTCTCCATGGAGAATGTTCAGAGTTGGAGTGCCACTTCCAGAAAGTTCCATACTGTTGCTTTACATTGACAGAATAACTGAATTAAACATTATGAATCAGTTTGAGGGAAAATCTGGCATAAAAATCCATTTAGTGACACGTCTGAGTGACTTTATTTTTTGTCTGTCCACATCTCCGACGCTCTAAACGCTCTGTTCCACCTTGTGATGTCACAAAGTGGTAGATTTCAAGCTAACAGCTCCTTTTACCTTGAGTTCAGTAGAGATTGGCAATTCCAGGTTTGAAATCTGGAGACCTGGTTTAGTCCTGGTTTAGACCTGGTTTAGACTTGGTTTAGTCCTGGTTTAGTCTTGGTTTAGTCCTGGTTTAGACCTGGTTTAGACTTGGTTTAGTCCTGGTTTAGTCCTGGTTTAGTCCTGGTTTAGACTTGGTTTAGTCCTGGTTTAAACCAGGACTAAATCAGGTCTAAACCGTGTCTAAACCACATCTAAACCAGGACTAAATTGAGTCTAAACCCGTTCTAAACCGTGTCTAAAGACCTGGTTTAGTCCTGGTTTAGTCCTGGTTTAGACCTGGTTTAGACCTGGTTTAGACTTGGTTTAGTCCTGGTTTAGACCCGGTTTAGACCCGGTTTAGTCCTGGTTTAGACCTGGTTTAGTCCTCGTTTAGACCTGGTTTAGACTTGGTTTAGTCCTGGTTTAGACTTCTTTTAGACCTGGTTTGGATCTGGTTTAGTCCTGGTTTAGTCCTGGTTTAAACCAGGACTAAATCAGGTCTAAACCGTGTCTAAACCACATCTAAACCAGGACTAAATTGAGTCTAAACCAGTTCTAAACCGTGTCTAAAGACCTGGTTTAGTCCTGGTTTAGACCTGGTTTAGACCTGGTTTAGACCTGGTTTAGACTTGGTTTATTCCTGGTTTAGACCTGGTTTAGACTTCTTTTAGACCTGGTTTGGATCTGGTTTAGACCTGGTTTAGACCTGGTTTAGTCCTGGATTAGACCTGGATTAGACTTGGTTTAGACCTGGTTTAGACCTGGTGTAGTGTTTTAACTGGATAACTGAAAGCAGGCGAGGAGGTCCAAAAATATAGTGCTCAAAAAAGGTGATTTATTTAAAAAAACAATGAACGTGAATCAAAATAATGCCTAGGACTCAACAAAGGAAACACAGGAATCAACAGAAATTAACTGGTGCAGCCTCACAGCAAACTGCTCTCCCCCATCTACTTTAACAATGGTAGGATTTGTACCTCACCCCACCTGGAAGGAACCAATCACCTCCAGGGAGGAAAGAAAGTGACCTGGTCACAACATCAAGACAATTGGAACTCAATAAACAGTAACATATATGTATAAATAAAACTATACAATAATATGAAAAACAAACTAAGTTACTAGCAAAAATAACTTATACAACATGAAATGAGAAGGAAAGAAATCTTCAACTCCCCCCAAACTCAATCCCAGTGCTGCAGCCCAATCAACCAGGTGTTGTCACTTGTTGATTGCTGCTGACAGCACTAAACACAAAAAAACAACAAACAAGACACAATACATATGAACATGGAATATAATGGACCAGTGAAAGGTGGTGCCCTTTTACACTTCCCCCTCCCCTGGGAGCTCGCCACCAGGATGGCGAGACAGAAAATCAGCCACTACATTAGATTTCCCCGGCCTGTACTGTACTTGGAAACGATAGGGCTGCATCTCCAGCACCCATCGAGCAATGCGATTGTTCGTGTCTTTCATCGTGTGGAGCCATTGAAGACCCCTGTGGTCAGTCTGAAGAATAAAGTCACGTCCAAGGAGGTAATATTTGAAAGTGTCCAATGCCCACTTTATGGCTAAACACTCCAACTCAATGGCCGAATAGCGAGTCTCTCGTGGCCATAACTTGCGGCTAACGTAAGCCACTGGTTTCCGAGGATCACCCTGAAGGAGAACAGCCCCCAGCCCCACCCCTGAGGCATCTGTCTGAACAACAAAGGGCTGACTGAAATCCGGGCTCTGCAAAACCGGGTCAGTACAGAGCGCCTCCTTCAGGTCCTGGAAGGCTCGCTCATGTTCTTCTTCCCAAACCAGCTGACTGGGCATGGACTTACGAGTCAAGTCTGTGAGAGAGGCAGCACGGGTAGCAAAATGGGGGACGAAACGTCTATACCACCCTGCTAACCCCAGGAAGGACTTTAGTTGAGATTTAGTCTGTGGACGGGGACAGTTCTTCACTGCCTCAACTTTATCCTGCTGAGGACGAATCACGCCGTGACCCAGAAGATAGCCCAAATATTTTGCTTCCCTTTGAGCCAGGGCACACTTCTTGGGCTGGGCAGTTAACCCCGCCTGCTTCAGACGCTGAAAAATGTCCTGCAGATGTTCCAGGTGGTCTTTCCATGAGTGGCTAAACACCACAATATCGTCCAGATAGGCCCCAGCAAGGTCTCTGCCCCTGCCAGCACCTTGTCCATTAGACGCTGAAAAGTTGCAGGCGCCCCTGAAGGCCAAACGGCATAACAGTAAACTGGAATAGCCCTTGAGGTGTTCTAAAGGCGGTATACTGCCGCGCCTCTGGAGCCAAGGGCACCTGCCAGTACCCCCGACATAGATCCAACGTTGTGATGTATTGGGCAGTGCCGATGCGTTCAATTAGATCATCCAGTCGAGGAGTGGGGTAAGCGTCAAAGTTGGACTGGGCATTCAGTTTTCTGAAGTCAATACAAAAGCGAATAGAGCCATCCTTTTTCAGCACCAGGACGACTGGACTGCTCCACTCACTTTGAGATCTCTCAATTACTCCCAAGGACAACATCAGCTCCAGCTCCTCCTTGAGAGAAGGAAGCAACCGCTCTGGCACCCGATACATACGCTGACGTATGGGCGTGGTGTCCTTTAGGGTGATATTATGCTCCCCCATCGTTGTGAAACCAGGCTGATCCACAAACAGCCCAGCAGGAACAATGGTCAGCAGCTCGCTCTGCATCTCTGGAGATAAATGGGACAGGTCCAGATTAATGTGAGTATCCTCTCCATTTTGAGGAAGAAAAAGCTCTGTCTGGTCCTCCTCCTTTTTAACAGAACACACCCACATCTGCTGACTGGCCTGCTCTTCTCGACTATGCCACTCCTTTAATAAATTTATATGGAAAGTCTGTTTCTTCTTTCTAAACTGTGGAGTGGCAATCTCATATGTTGTTGGTCCCATCTTTCTCAGTACTTTGAAAGGACCCTGCCAACGTGTTAACAGTTTATTGTCCGAGGTTGGCAGAAGAAGCATTACCTCTTGACCTGGCTGGAAAACTCGGGCCTTGGCGTTGCGATCAAAGTACTGTTTTTGCCTCACCTGGGCTTCCTCCATATTGTTATGCACAAGCTGAGTGAGTGTCTCCATCTTCTCCCTCATTTGCATAACAAACTGAAGAACTGGAACGGGCTGGGGGTCACTGGCGGGATCCCACGCATCTCTGAGCACCTCCAGAGGTCCACGAACTTGCCTCCCATAAAGCAGTTCAAAGGGAGAGTATCCTGTAGATGCTTGAGGGACCTCTCTATAAGAGAACATCAGATAAGGGAGCCAGCGATCCCAGTCTTTACCATCCTCTGCAACAAATTTTCTTAACATGGACTTAAGGGTCTGGTTATATCGCTCTACTAAGCCATCAGTCTGCGGGTGGTAAGGAGTGGTCTTTATCCCTTTAATGCCCAGTAGACGATACACCTGCCGCAAAGTTTGAGAGAGAAAGGCGGTGCCCTGGTTTGTAATGATCTCCCTGGGTAAACCCACTCGTGAAAAAAACTGTAATAAAGCCTGTGCGATAGCCTGTGCTGTAATGCGCCTTAAAGGAAAGGCTTCTGGATAGCAGAGTGGCATAATCACTCAAGACCAGTATGTATCTGTAGCCTGAGTGAGACCTTTCTAAAGGCCCGACAATATCCATAGCAATTCTAGAAAATGGCACATCAATGATTGGCATGGATTGGAGAGGATATTGTTTTGACTTTTTTTTGCTTGTTAATTGGCAAATAGGGCATGACAAACAATACTTTTGAACATCAGTGTATAGTCCTGGCCAGTAAAATTTATTAGCAATTCGCTCCAGTGTTTTGATTTTACCCAAATGGCCAGCCCAAGGTATATCATGTCCAAGAATCAACACCTTTTCTCTCAAAGTTTGAGGAACCACCAACTGCTCCACAGCTCCCCCTTCAGGTCTATGATATAACACACCTTCCCTCACAAAAAAACTTTCCGATTTTAAAGTTGTACTTGGCCTATTTTGCATTTCGTCTGCACCTCTAAATGCAGCTTCTAGCGTAAGATCTTCCCTCTGTAATTGTTTTAAATCTTTGGGTAACTCCCACCAGCTCTCATCTGCAGGCTGAAGGGGCTGGGGCAAACTGGGTGGAGTCTGTGTAGCAGTTCCAATCAATTTCTCTCGTCTACGTTGCATTTTACTTTTTTTTGTTTTTCCTTTTAATTCACTGGGAATATCACTCTGAGTGAATGGGAGCTGCTCTAACCATTGAGAATTAGACAAATCTTCAGCTAACTCATGGTCTAATGTTTTAGCTCTGGACCGCGTCACAACAGCATTTACAGGCTTGCATTTTTCTATTAACTGTGTCAAAACTGGTACATCTTGACCCATTAGAACGGGATGACTTAAGCTTGGGACCACACCCACTTCTAAAAAGTATTTTTGACCCTGAATCTCAAGATGTATATGGGCTGTTGGATATGGCTTTTTGTCCCCATGTACACACCAGACATCAACTACCCCTTCCCCAAACTGCTGATCTTGCACCAAATATGGCATAACTAAAGTTTGTGTACTAGCTGTATCTAAGAGGGCTGTAGCTGGTGTGCCATTAACTGAAACAATCGTAGTTTGCATTTTTCCTTTTACATCCTGCTTTTCAATCTGTACAGTTTTAATTTCTGGTCGAGGCATGCAGCACATGGTATTAGCTCCTTTAACTTTTAAAGCTGGACATTGAGGTTTTATATGGCCTTCTTTTCCACAATAATAACAGACTGGTGTCCCTTTCTCTTTCTTTATTTCGAAATTATCACATTTTTTTGAGTAAAATTTTCCTTCTTCTGCCCCTCTGCTACTCTCAGTTAGACCACTCCCACCAAACCCGACAGACTTACCCCTAGCTGAGGGTTGGCGCTGGATCTGGTCGTTCCTGAACTTTTGGGCCTCGGCGAGCAGCAAGAAAGGCCTCCACCAGTTCAGCAGCCTCCTGACCAGTTCTTGGGTTATGCTCCTTCACCCACACTCTCACGTCCGGCGACAAAGTGCGGAGATACTGCTCCAGGATGAGAACTTCTCCGATTTGATCCTTGGTCTTCTTAGTTGGCTTCATCCACTTTTGGTAAAGATCTTTTAGGCGGTTATACAACTCTCGTGGAGTCTCTCCAGGCAGACAATCGGGCTCTCGGAATCCTAATCGATACATCTCTTCGTTGATTTCATACTTTGCCAAAATGGCTTCTTTGACTTTGTCATAGTCCATAGATTCGATCAAGTCCATAGCTACAAAAGCACCTCGAGCTCTGCCGGTCAGGTGAGGAACCAAATGCACCGCCCAATCAGCTCTGGGCCACCTGTAGGCAGTAGCAAGTCTTTCATAGGTCGTCAAATATTGTTCAATATCATCCCCTTCTTCAAACTTGGGGATGGTTCCACCACCCCAAACTCGACCTGGTGGTGCTTCAGGGCCATAGGCATCCACAGAGTTCAATCGCCGAGAGGCCTCAAACACATCACTTTGTTCATGAGTACCTCCAAATTGTCCAAACTTTTCTCCTTCGATTTCAGCTCGAAAGTCATTGAGCTGCGCCTGGACACTTTTCCATCTCTGCTCCTGTTTGTTAGCTTCATTCTCCTGTGTTTCCATTTGTTTCCTTATTAAAGCATACAGTTTATCAAATGCGGCTGAATCTGCAGTTGAAGGTCCCAATGGAGGAGCTGCACCAGCGCCCCCCGTCCCAAACTGCGTGCCTGCATTTTGTTTGGGCCTGATTGCCGGGTCACTCTGCATGGCTTTGGTCACACTCCTTGTCTGAGGTCTGACCTGCTTCTTGGGCTCCAGTGTCGAGGAGGAGACATCCCACCGCTGCCACCAAATGTAGCGTTTTAACTGGATAACTGAAAGCAGGCGAGGAGGTCCAAAAATATAGTGCTCAAAAAAGGTGATTTATTTTAAAAAAAATGAACGTGAATCAAAATAATGCCTAGGACTCAACAAAGGAAACACAGGAATCAACAGAAATTAACTGGTGCAGCCTCACAGCAAACTGCTCTCCCCCCATCTACTTTAACAATGGTAGGATTTGTACCTCACCCCACCTGGAAGGAACCAATCACCTCCAGGGAGGAAAGAAAGTGACCTGGTCACAACATCAAGACAATTGGAACTCAATAAACAGTAACATATATGTATAAATAAAACTATACAATAATATGAAAAACAAACTAAGTTACTAGCAAAAATAACTTATACAACATGAAATGAGAAGGAAAGAAATCTTCAACTCCCCCCAAACTCAATCCCAGTGCTGCAGCCCAATCAACCAGGTGTTGTCACTTGTTGATTGCTGCTGACAGCACTAAACACAAAAAAACAACAAACAAGACACAATACATATGAACATGGAATATAATGGACCAGTGAAAGGTGGTGCCCTTTCACACCTGGTTTAGACTTGGTTTAGTCCTGGTTTAGACTTCTTTTAGACCCGGTTTAGACCTGGTTTAAACATGTGTGAATGAAACAAAACACAACTCCAGGTGTGTTTGTGATGAGGAAACATTAATTAACATTACATTAACATTAATTAATACTGAAATACCAAATATGGGCAGACTTCCTGTTTATCAGAACTAATGCAAACTCTCACACTTTTAAATATGGGGAAGTTGTTTATTTACAGTTTTAGGTCATTTCCTGTGCATGCGGGTCTGTGATTTTAAAGGAGGACGAGAGCTACTGTTGATCATTTGAAGCTGATATCATCAACATTCTCTGGGGGCGGGATGCTAACTGTGGGCCCTGCTCTGTCTGAGGCTGATTTGTGCTGTTAAACTAGGCTCTACAATTATAATCAGTTTTTCAGTTTTCACTCTCCATTTTTTGCTGAAAATGAAACTCCTGAACACTCGTTTTTGTCACAGACTCCTGAAAATGTGTTCTTTAAATCCATTTTGTATTTTTTGACAGTGTTTGCTATTAAGCCCTTTAAAAAATTGTAAACAAAAAACATTTAAAATCCAGGAATGGCAACTGGAGGCACTGATTTCAATGGGAAAACCAGAATTAAGATGAGAATATCACAAAATATGAAAAATTAACTAAACCACATCTAAACCAGGACTAAATTGAGTCTAAACCAGGTCTAAACCAAGACTAAACCAGTTCTAAACCAGGACTAAACCAGGTCTAAACCAGGACTAAACTGGGTCGAAAACGGGCCTAAACCAGGTCTAAACCTAAGCATTTTTGACACAAAAAAAAATCCAGATTTTTAGGTTTTTACAGGACAAATCCTCCACTCCAGTTTGAGATTTTACACATTTCATCATAAATTATACTTTTTGTGAAGCTCAAATATAATTTTGAGGTTAGAAAACTGTTTTTTCCATCGTTCTTAACAGAGAACCAATTTAACCTATATTTGTACCTTGGAAATTCAAAATCAAAATTCAAAATGTCATAAAACCATTAGTGTTTAGATTTGTGAAGTGTTGCCTTCGTTTCAGAGTTTTTAACTTTCTCACGACAAAAGCTTTTTAAAAGGCTCTGCTAATCTGTCACCATGGTAACACTTAAATATTCCACCATAAAGATTAATGTAAAACATCCTCAGAGTGACGTCCCCGCAAAGTGGTTTAGTCCTTTTTATAGACCTGGTTTAGTCCTTTTTATAGACCTGGTTTAGTCTTTGGTTAGACCTGGTTTAGTTCTTGGTTAAACTTGGTTTAGTCCTGGTTAATTCTGGTTTGGACCTGGATTAGTCCTAGGGTAGACCTGGTTTATTCCTGGTTTAATTCAGGTTTAGACCTGGTTTAGTTCTAGGGTAGAACTGGTTTAGTCCTGGTTTAATTCTCATTTAGACCTGGGTTAGTCTTGGGTTAGACTTGGTTTAGTCCTGGTTTAGTCCTGGTTTAGACCTGGTTTAGACTTGGTTTAGACCTGGTTTAGTCCTGGTTTAGACCTGGTTTAGACTTCTTTTAGATCTGGTTTGGATCTGGTTTAGACCTGGTTTAGTCCTGGTTTAGACTTCTTTTAGACCTGGTTTGGATCTGGTTTAGACTTGGTTTAGACCTGGTTTAGAGCTGGTGTGGTTTGTTATATTTGGATTAAACATTTATCCAGTTCTAATAAATCCTTATTCATGTTATCTGGACCTTATGGGCACATTTAAAACACATGGGAGAAAAAAAAAACACTTATTTATTTCTGTATTTTAACCAAAATATGTATTCTCTTCACACCTTTACCTCTGCTCTTCAGCCCTCCACCACACATGGACTCACCATCCCCCCAGCCTGCCACTGTCATTCTCTACAGCCCAGGTGAGACAGGAGCTCAAGAAGATTAGGCCGAGGAAGGCAGCAGGACCAGACGGCATCAACTCCAGGCTCCTTAAAGGAAAAGTAACTTTTTTTTTTTTTTACAATTTGAGCCTTATTTTGGCGGCACGGTGGCTGAGTGGGTAGCGCTCATGCTTCACAGCAAGAAGGTTCCGGGTTCGATCCCCGGGTCGCCCAGGCCTTTCTGTGTGTGTTCTGTGTGGAGTTTGCATGCATGGTCTGGGTTCGATCCCCGGGTCGCCTGGGCCTTTCTGTGTGGAGTTTGCATGTTCTCCCCGTGTCTGGGTGGGTTTCCTCCGGGCACTCCGGTTTCCCCCTATCAACCAAAAACATGCACCATAGGTAAATCCTCCAGCTTAGGTCCTGACCAAGCCGAAGCAAGAAGATCATGGAGATGGTCCCCGGGCGCGGTAATGTGCTGCCCACTGCTCCTGATAACAGGATGGGTTAAATGCAGAAATGGAATTTCCCCACTGTGGGACTAATAAAGGCATAGCTTATTTCGGTAATAAAACAAGTTGTTTTACTCACCCATAGCACTTTGGTGTCATATGGAGCACTTCCAGAGATGTTTTAGATTTGCGGTTAGCCTATCGCGACTTCTAGCCATAGCTTGGGGCATATAATATATTCCGCGAGCATGTAATATGCCCTGTGCGGGCTCCAAATAACACAAACTTTAGCACTTTTCAAATCATAGAAGCCCGATGTCTTAGTCTACGATTTCATTTGAAGCAAAGGTGGCCTGTAATTTAGGCATAGTTTACAGCTTTGCGTTTCATGTTTGGGTCCCGGGAGCTGAGAGCACAGTCCGCACATGTGCACTGGCGTCCTCATCTACTCGAAACTATGGCTAGATCTCGGATTACAGGCCACTTTTGACCACACAAAATCGTAGGCTAAGACATCGGGCTTCTATGATTTGAAAAGTGCTAAAGTTTGTGTTATTTGGAGACCGCAAACAAGTGCCCCGAGAACTCACATGATGGAGATCGCAAATCTAAAACATCTCCGGAAGTGCTCCATATGACACCAAAGTGCTATGGGTGAGTAAAACAACTTGTTTTATTACCGAAATAAGGCTCAGATTGTAAAAAACGTTACTTTTCCTTTAAGTCCTGTGCAGATGAACTGTGCGGAGTTATGGAGCATGTCTTCAACATGAGCCTTAAGCTGAGGGTGGTACCACAACTCTGGAAGACCTC
The DNA here is from genome assembly GCA_036785185.1 of Paratrypauchen microcephalus. NCBI lineage: Eukaryota > Metazoa > Chordata > Actinopteri > Gobiiformes > Gobiidae > Paratrypauchen > Paratrypauchen microcephalus. The sequence continues at coordinate 82,000 of JAVJIX010000348.1, read as the reverse complement.
CTGCGTGGTACCAGTGCCTAAGACACCGCACGCTAAAGACCTCAGCAGCTTCAGGCCGGTGGCTCTAACATCCCACCTGATGAAGAGACTGGAGAGACTGGTCCTTGGCCACCTCCGCTCCACCGTGAGCTCAGTGATGCACTTTGCGTACCGGCCTGGCATCGGAGTGGAGGATGCCGTCGTCTACCTGCTGCATCGCTCACTGTCTCACCTGGAGAACCCCGGCAGCACTGTGAGGATTCTCTTCTTTGATTTCTCCAGTGCTTTCAACACCATCCAGCCACTGCTCCTCAGGGACAAACTGGAGACCGCCGGTGTGGACTGTGACCTGGCAGACTGGATCCTGGACTACCTCACAAACTGGCCCCAGTTTGTGAGAGCCAAGAACTGTGTGTCTGACCTCCTGACCTGCAGTGTAGGAGCACCCCAGGGCACTGTCCTTGCGCCCTTTATTTTCACCCTCTACACTGCAGACTTCAGACACAACACGGACAGCTGCGTCCTGCAGAAGTTCTCTGATGACTCTGCCATCATTGGCCTCATCAAGGATGACAACGATGTGGAGTACAGAGGACTAATACAGGACTTTGTGGACTGGTGTCAGCGGAACCACCTCATCATCAATGCAGGGAAGACCAAGGAGATGGTGGTGGACTTCCGCAGACGCCACTCTTCTGCCCCCTCAGTGAACATCCAGGGAAGGGACATTGAGAGAGTGGACTCTTACAGGTACCTGGGTGTTCATCTGAACAATAAACTGGACTGGACTCACAACACAGATGCACTGTACAGGAAGGGCCAGAGTCGGCTCCATCTCCTGAGGAGACTCAGGTCTTTTGGAGTGAGAGGGCCACTCCTGAAGACCTTCTATGACTCTGTGGTGGCATCAGCCATCCTGTACGGTGTGGTCTGCTGGAGCAGCAGCATCACAGAGAGGGAGAGGAAGAAGCTGGACAAGGTCATCAAGAAGTCCAGCTCTGTCCTGGGCTGTCCTCTGGACTCAGTGCAGGAGGTGGGGGACAAGAGGGTCCTGGCTAAGGTCACCTCTATGCTGGACCATGAGTCTCACCCCCTGCAGGACGCTCTGTCGGCTCTGGAGAGCAGCTTCAGTGACAGACTGATTCACCCTCGCTGTGTGAAGGAGAGGTTTCGCAGGTCTTTCCTTCCTGCTGCTGTCAGACTGTACAACGAACACTGTTAACATGTCATTCAACTTTATCTACACTACAATATTCAACTATACTCTAGAGCAGGGGTCTTCAACGTTTTTCAGGCCAGGGACCCCCAAACAGATGGCGAACTGGGCCAGGGACCCCCTACTATATATACGGCATAGAATTGTGTTTTATATTAAATTGAGCTTAGTGTCATGTATAAACATTGCTACTCTGTTATGGTACATCCAATACAGGGAAATAATACACAGGTTAATACTGTATTTTACACTATAAAATATAAAATTATATTATTTTAAAGTGAAAAAAAAAAAAGATTTTGCGACCCCGCTGCAGTACCTCCGCAACCCCCCTAAGGGGGGTTATAATATAACCCCTCCCTGTTGAAGACCTCTGCTCTAGAGTCTATTTTTAAGTCTATTTTTAAATTATTCTAAGCCATTATTTATTATCTTGTTCTATTGCATGCTACTTTTTCCTGCTGTTCTTGATCTGTGCGTTGCAACACTGGAACTTCCCCACTGTGGGACTAATAAAGGCATATCTTATCTTATCTTATTTATTCATTCATTCATTCATTCATTTTCTTCCGCTTTTCCATTTTCTGGGTCGCGGAGGCAGCAGTCCAAGCAGTGTTCTGCTGCCCAGAACACAATGCACCAGCCCCCATGAATCCTTTCGCGGGTGGTGGGTCCACAGGAGGACGGCTCACGTCACAACAGGCCTTGATGTATCTTCTGCCATGGCGGCTACCAGTGTCCACAGACACTGGGGGCGAGTTGGGGTTAAGTGTCTTGCCCAAGGACACAGGTCTTATTTATTTATTTCTGTATTTGTTTATTTATTTCTGTATTTTTATTTTTTATTTTTTTCTGTGTTTATTTATTTTTTCAGATGTAAATGTATTTCCTAAGACCTGATTTTGGTGAGTTGAATCTTTAAAGCTGTGAAAACGGAAGTGCTGTTGTGGTCTATGATTCTAAGAACAGAGACGCGTGGTTTGTTCTGAGGTATAAAGGAGACTGCACCAGAACTAGACCAGAAGAAGACCAGGACTAGACCAGAACTAGACCAGAACTAGACCAGAACTAGACCAGAAGTAGACCAGAAGTAGACCAGAACTAGACCAGGACTAGACCAGAACGAGACCAGAACGAGACCAGTCCAGAGACCAGAATCTGGATCATGAAGACTGTGGCTCTTCTGCTGATCGGCATTCTGCTCATCTGCTCTTCAGGTATGACTTTTTTGTTTCTAAATGTGTAAATTATAAATCAAATCATTCAAAAATGGTGCTTTAGTTACAGTTTTGTGAAGTTCAGAGTGTTATTGTGCCCTTTAGCAAAACACTCACCTTTTCTTGAGAGCCAAATGACATTTTTCCTGAATTACACGGACGTGGCATCGTACAGTTAGACACTAATCCGGGTTGTGGGGTGAATTCCTCCTCGGACCAGGAACAGGTGCAGGGAGGGCATCTGCAAAAAAGAAAATTTGCCATAAGAATAAAAAATGGTGATTTGTGGAAAAAATAAGGTAGAAATATCCAGGAAATAGCGGTGAATTCTAAAGCGGAATACCTCAATCTATGTCTAATCCAGGTCTAAACCAGGACTAAACCAAGTCTAAACCAGGAGTAAACCAGGTCTAAACCAGGACTAAACCAGGTCTAAACCATGTCTAGTCGAGGTCTAAACCAGGACTAAACCAGGTCTAAACCAGGTCTGAACCAGGACTAAACCAGGTCTAAAGCAGGTCTGAAATAGGACTAAACCAGGACTAAACCAGGTCTAAACCAGGTCTGAACCAGGTCTGAACCAGGTCTAAACCAGGTCTAAACCAGGTCTGAAATAGGACTAAACCAGGTCTGAACCAGGTCTGAACCAGGTCTGAACCAGGTCTGAACCAGGTCTGAACCAGGACTAAACCAGGTCTAAAGCAAGTCTAAACCAGGTCTAAACCAGGTCTAAACCAGGACTAAACCAGGTCTAAACCAGGTCTAAACCAGGATTAAACCAGGACTAAACCAAATCTAAACCAGGTCTAAACCAGGACTAGTCTAAACCAAGTCTAAACCAGGTCTAAACCAGGACTAAACCAGGTTTAAACCAGGCCTAATCTGGGTCTAAACCGAGACTAAACTGGGTCTAAACCAGGACTAAACCAGGTCTAAACTAGGTCTAAACCAGGACTAAACCAAGGCTAAACCACGTTGGAAAAATCCAGGAAATAGTGGTGAATTCTAAAGCGAATACCTCGATCTATGTCACCAAAAAACACCAAAAACTCCATCCAAAATGTAGAGACAATTTACAAGAAACAAACCTTTTACTGTCAGATTAAAGATGCACCGTGTAACTTTCCTGGTAGAGGGTCCGCCACCTGCTTGTCTCCAGGATATTAAAGTTATTAAAGTAAAATCACAGGTCAGATCTGTGGAGAGGAGCCTCCACTCATAATAAGAATGATGTTTTTGAGGGATTTCTGAGCAATGCAAATACTTGAAATTGAGGAAGTGCGAAATAGAGAAGTATAATGCCGTACTGTGGAACATTACACCAGAAAAGTTCCACAGTGCCCCTTTAAACACTGGTTGTTTCCGTGTAGACGGCGTGGCCCCTCCCAGGATGAGCCGCTGTTGTCCCAACGTGTCCAATGTGGGAATCCGGATCAGCACCGTCGTGATGGCCCGATACACGAGCAGAACCTGCACCGTGAGAGCGCTCATGTGGGTCTAAACCAGGACTAAACCAGGACTAAACCAGGACTGAACCAGGACTAAACCAGGACTAAACCAGGACTAAACCAGGACTAAACCGGGACTAAACCAGGACTTAACCAGGACTAAACCAGGTCTAAACCAGGACTAAACCAGGACTAAACCAGGTCTAAACCAGGACTAAACCAGGTCTAAACCAGGACTAAACCAGGACTAAACCGGGACTTAACCGGGACTTAACCGGGACTAAACCGGGACTAAACCGGGACTAAACCGGGACTAAACCAGGACTAAACCAGGACTAAACCAGGTCTAAACCAGGTCTAAACCGGGACTAAACCAGGACTAAACCGGGACTAAACCGGGACTAAACCGGGACTAAACCGGGACTAAACCGGGACTAAACCGGGGCTAAACCAGGACTAAACCAGGACTAAACCAGGTCTAAACCAGGACTTAACCAGGACTAAACCAGGTCTAAACCAGGACTAAACCAGGACTAAACCAGGTCTAAACCAGGACTTAACCAGGACTAAACCAGGTCTAAACCAGGACTAAACCAGGTCTAAACCGGGACTTAACCGGGACTAAACCGGGACTAAACCGGGACTAAACCGGGACTAAACCGGGGCTAAACCAGGACTAAACCAGGTCTAAGCCAGGTCTAAACCGGGACTAAACCAGGACTAAACCAGGTCTAAGCCAGGTCTAAACCAGGACTAAACCAGGTCTAAACCAGGACTAAACCGGGGCTAAACCAGGACTAAACCAGGTCTAAGCCAGGTCTAAACCGGGACTAAACCAGGTCTAAACCAGGACTAAACCAGGACTAAACCAGGTGTAAACCGGGACTAAACCAGGACTAAACCAGGTCTAAACCAGGTCTAAACCAGGACTAAACCGGGTCTAAACCGGGACTAAACCAGGACTATACCAGGACTAAACCGGGTCTAAACCGGGACTAAATGGGACTAAACCAGGACTAAACCAGGTCTAAACGGGGTCTAAACGGGGTCTAAGCCAGGTCTAAACCAGGACTAAACCAGGTCCAAGCAGAATGATTTGAGGGATTTCTGAGCAATGCAAGATACTTGAAATGGAGCAGCAGGAGTGCGAGCAGCAGGAGTGGAGCAGCAGGACTGTGGAGCAGTAGGTGGCGCTGTAGGTGGCGCTGTAGGTGGCGCTGTCTTGTTACTCACTCGTGTGTTTCCGTGTTGACAGAGTGAGCGACTTGGCGGGAGCGGAGTCCTGCATTAACCCGGACAGTCCGTGGGCCAAAAGAAACGCGCACATCCTCAAGGAAAAAATGATTAAGAAGAAGTGAAAAGATACAAAACATGGAGAATTTACTGCGAGAAAACGGCTCTCAAATTACCCTGTGCTTTCTTTGTGAAATGTGCTCCTGAAAACAACTGTGTGCTCATTAAATAAAATAAAAATAAAACAATTCTGCATTGATTTTCCATTTGCAAATCACTTTTAATAACATTACAGAACAGCTGCAGGCCTATCACTGGAAAGAACGCAATCATCTAAACCAGGTCTAAACCAGGTCTAAACTGGGACTAAATCAGGACTAAACCAGGTCTAAACTGGGACTAAACCAGGACTAAACCAGGTCTGAACCAGGTCTAAACCAGGACTAAACCACATCTAAACCAGGACTAAATTGATTCTAAACCAGTTCTAAACCAGGCCTAAACCAGGTCTAAACCTAAGCATTTTTGACAAAAGAAAAATCCAGATTTTTAGGTTTTTACAGGACAAATCCTCCACTCCAGTTTGAGATTTTACACATTTCATCATAAATTATACTTTTTGTGAAGCTCAAATATAATTTTGAGGTTAGAAAACAGTTTTTTTCCCCCATCGTTCTTAACAGAGAACCAATTTAACCTATATTTGTACCTTGGAAATTCAAAATGTCATAAAACCATTAGTGTTTAGATTTGTGAAGTGTTGCCTTCCTTTCAGAGTTTTTAACTTTCTCACGACAAAAGCTTTTTAAAAGGCTCTGCTAATCTGTCACCATGGTAACACTTAAATATTCCACCATAAAGATTAATGTAAAACATCCCCAGAGTGATGTCCCCGCAAAGTGGTTTAGTCCTTTTTATAGACCTGGTTTATTCTTTGGTTAGACCTGGCTTAGTCCTGGTTAATTCTGGTTTGGACCTGGATTAGTCCTAGGATAGACCTGGTTTAGTCCTGGTTTAATTCAGGTTTAGACCTGGTTTAGTTCTAGGGTAGAACTGGTTTAGTCCTGGTTTAATTCTCGTTTAGACCTGGGTTAGTCTTGGGTTAGACTTGGTTTAGTCCTAGTTTAGTCCTGGGTTAGACTTCTTTTAGATCTGGTTTGGATCTGGTTTAGACCTGGTTTAGTCCTGGTTTAGACTTCTTTTAGACCTGGTTTGGATCTGGTTTAGACTTGGTTTAGACCTGGTTTAGACATGGTTTGGTTTGTTATATTTGGATTAAACATTTATCCAGTTCTAATAAATCCTGATTCATGTTATCTGGACCTTATGGGCACATTTAAAACACATGGGAGAAAAAAAACACTTATTTATTTCTGTATTTTTATTATTTATTATTTTTTCTGTGTTTATTTATTTTTTCAGATGTAAATGTATTTCCTAAGACCTGATTTTGGTGAGTTGAAGTTAAAGTTAAAGCTGTGAAAACGGAAGTGCTGTTGTGGTCTGTGATTCTAAGAACAGAGACGCGTGGTTTGTTCTGAGGTATAAACTAGACTGCACCAGAACTAGACCAGAACAAGACCAGGACTAGACCAGAACTAGACCAAAACTAGACCAGAACTAGACCAGGACTAGACCAGGACTAGACCAGGACTAGACCAGAAGTAGACCAGAACTAGACCAGTCCAGAGACCAGAATCTGGATCATGAAGACTGTGGCTCTTCTGCTGATCGGCATTCTGCTCATCTGCTCTTCAGGTATGACTTTTTTGTTTCTAAATGTGTAAATTATAAATCAAATCATTCAAAAATGGTGCTTTAGTTACAGTTTTGTGAAGTTCAGAGTGTTATTGTGCCCTTTAGCAAAACACTCACCTTTTCTTGAGAGCCAAATGACATTTTTCCTGAATTACACGGACGTGGCATCGTACAGTTAGACACTAATCCGGGTTGTGGGGTGAATTCCTCCTCGGACCAGGAACAGGTGCAGGGAGGGCATCTGCAAAAAAGAAAGTTTGCCATAAGAATAAAAAATGGTGATTTGTGGAAAAAAATAAGGTAGAAATATCCAGGAAATAGCGGTGAATTCTAAAGCGGAATACCTCAATCTATGTCTAATCCAGGTCTAAACCAGGACTAAACCAAGTCTAAACCAGGACTAAACCAGGAGTAAACCAGGACTAAACCAGGTCTAAACCAAGTCTAAACCAGGAGTAAACCAGGACTAAACCAGGTCTAAACCAAGTCTAAACCAGGAGTAAACCAGGACTAAACCAGGTCTAAACCAAGTCTAAACCAGGTCTAAACCAGGACTAAACCAGGACTAAACCAGGTCTAAACCAGGTCTAAACCAGGACTAAACTAGGTCTAAACCAGGTCTAAGACAGGAGTAAACCAGGTCTAAACCAGGACTAAACCAAGGCTAAACCAGGTCTAAACCAGGACTAAACCAGGTCTAAACCAGGACTAAACCAGGTCTAAACTAGGTCTAAACCAGGACTAAACCAGGACTAAACCAGGTCTAAACCAGGTCTAAACCAGGACTAAACCAGGTCTAAACTCGGTCTAAACCAGGACTAAACCAAGGCTAAACCAGGTCTAAACCAAGGCTAAACCACGTTGGAAAAATCCAGGAAATAGTGGTGAATTCTAAAGCGAATACCTCGATCTATGTCACCAAAAAACACCAAAAACTCCATCCAAAATGTAGAGACAATTTACAAGAAACAAACCTTTTACTGTCAGATTAAAGATGCACCGTGTAACTTTCCCGGTAGAGGGTCCGCCACCTGCTTGTCTCCAGGATATTAAAGTTATTAAAGTAAAATCACAGGTCAGATCTGTGGAGAGGAGCCTCCACTCATAATAAGAATGATGTTTTTGAGGGATTTCTGAGCAATGCAAACACTTGAAATTGAGGAAGTGCGAAATAGAGAAGTATAATGCCGTACTGTGGAACATTACACCAGAAAAGTTCCACAGTGCCCCTTTAAACACTGGTTGTTTCCGTGTAGACGGCGTGGCCCCTCCCAGGATGAGCCGCTGTTGTCCCAACGTGTCCAATGTGGGAATCCGGATCAGCACCGTCGTGATGGCCCGATACACGAGCAGAACCTGCACCGTGAGAGCGCTCATGTGGGTCTAAACCAGGACTAAACCAGGTCTAAACCAGGACTAAACCAGGACTAAACCAGGACTAAACCAGGTCTAAACCAGGACTAAACCAGGACTAAACCAGGTCTAAACCAGGACTAAACCAGGACTTAACCAGGACTAAACCAGGACTAAACCAGGACTAAACCAGGACTAAACCAGGTCTAAACCAGGACTAAACCAGGTCTAAACCAGGACTAAACCGGGACTAAACTGGGACTAAACCGGGACTAAACCAGGACTAAACCAGGTCTAAACCAGGACTAAACCAGGACTAAACCAGGACTAAACCAGGTCTAAACCAGGACTAAACCAGGTCTAAACCGGGTCTAAACCAGGACTAAACCAGGACTAAACCAGGACTAAACCAGGACTAAACCGGGTCTAAACCAGGACTAAACCAGGACTAAACCAGGTCTAAACCGGGTCTAAACCAGGACTAAACCAGGACTAAACCAGGACTAAACCAGGTCTAAACCGGGTCTAAACCAGGACTAAACCAGGACTAAACCAGGACTAAACCAGGTCTAAACCAGGACTAAACCAGGTCTAAACCAGGACTAAACCAGGACTAAACCGGGACTAAACCGGGACTAAACCAGGTCTAAACCAGGACTAAACCAGGACTAAACCAGGACTAAACCAGGTCTAAACCAGGACTAAACCGGGACTAAACCAGGACTAAACCAGGACTAAACCAGGTCCAAGCAGAATGATTTGACTAACCTGCGAGAGGCTGCAGGAGTGGAGCAGCAGGAGTGGAGCAGCAGGAGTGGAGCAGCAGGAGTGGAGCAGTAGGTGGCGCTGTAGGTGGCGCTGTAGGTGGCGCTGTCTTGTTACTCCTCGTGTGTTTGTGTTGCAGAGTGAGCGACTTGGCGGGAGCGGAGTCCTGCATTAACCCGGACAGTCCGTGGGCCAAAAGAAACGCGCACATCCTCAAGGAAAAAATGATTAAGAAGAAGTGAAAAGATACAAAACATGGAGAATTTACTGCGAGAAAACGGCTCTCAAATTACCCTGTGCTTTCTTTGTGAAATGTGCTCCTGAAAACAACTGTGTGCTCATTAAATAAAATAAAAATAAAACAATTCTGCATTGATTTTCCATTTGCAAATCACTTTTAATAACATTACAGAACAGCTGCAGGCCTATCACTGGAAAGAACGCAATCATCTAAACCAGGTCTAAACTGGGACTAAACCAGGACTAAACCAGGTCTAAAACTAGACTAAACCAGGTCTAACCAAGGACTAAACCAGGTCTAAACCGGGACTAAACCAGGTCTAACCTAGGAATAAACCGTGACTAAACCAGGTCTAACCAAGGACTAAACCAGGTCTAAACCGGGACTAAACTGGGACTAAACCAGGTCTAAACTGGGACTAAACCAGGTCTAAACTGGGACTAAACCAGGACTAAACCAGGTCTAAAACTAGACGAAACCAGGTCTAAAACTAGACTAAACCAGGTCTAACCAAGGACTAAACCGGGACTAAACCAGGCCTAACCAGGTCTAAACTGGGACTAAACCAGGATTAAAGCAGGTCTAAACCAGAACAAACCTAGGACTAAAGTGTTAAACGATCCCCTCAGAAGTGCGTGAGTCCTCGTCGTGTTTGTGGAGAGATGAGTGGGAGTGGAGTGGATCCTGCCGTCTCCAGGCCTCGTGATGTTTTCAACCGACTGACTCACAACTGCCTCAGGGATGCAAACCAACACCAGGGGGCGTCGGTGGGTGAGAAGGGCTTTTAAATATGGACCATGAACAACAAAGGTCAAAGCAGAGACGAAAAGTAAAAAAAAAAACATACTGTTCAAGCCATAAATGTACAAACAGTATGTTCACTCTGTCTGGGTAGGTCTGGGTTAGACCTCCTTCAGTCTTGTTTTAGACCTGGTTTAGTCCTTGGTTAGACCTGGTTTAGTCACGGTTTATTCCTAGGTTAGACCTGGTTTAGTCTTGTTTTAGACCTAGTTTATTCCTGGGTTAGACCTACTTTAGTCTCCTTTTAGACCTGGTTTAGTCCTTGGTTAGACCTGGTTTAGTCCTGTTTTAGATCTCCTGGTTCACTCCTGGGTTAGACCTACTTTAGTCTTGTTTTAGACCTGGTTTAGTCCTTGGTTAGACCTGTTTTAGTCTTGGTTTAGTCTTGACTAACTCAAGACTAAACCAAGACTAAAACTGGTCTAACCAAGGACTAAACTAGACCTGGTTTAGTACTTGGTGAGACCTGGTTTAGTCACGTTTTTTTCCTGGGTTAGACCTGGTTTAGTCTTGTTTTAGACCTGGTTTAGTCCTTGGTTATACCTGGTTTAGTCATGGTTTAGTCCTTGGTTAGACCCGGTTTAATCTTGAGTTAGACCTGGTTTAGTCTTGTTATAGACCTGGTTTAGTCCTGTTATAGACCTCCTGGTTCACTCCTGGGTTAGACCTACTTTAGTCTTGAGTTAGACCTGGTTTAGTCCTTGGTTAGACCTGTTTTAGTCTTGGTTTAGTCTTGAGTTAGACCTGGTTTAGTACTTGGTTAGACCTGGTTTAGTCACGTTTTTTTCCTGGGTTAGACCTGGTTTAGTCTTGTTTTAGTCATGGTTTAGTCCTTGGTTAGACCTGGTTTAATCTTGGGTTAGACCTGGTTTAGTCTTGTTTTAGACCTGGTTTAATCCTGTTTTAGACCTCCTGATTCACTCCTGGGTTAGACCTGGTTTAGTCCTGTTTTAGATCTCCTGGTTCACTCCTGGGTTAGACCTCCTTCAGTCTTGTTTTAGACCTGGTTTAGTCCTTGGTTAGACCTGGATTAGTCACGGTTTATTCCTGGGTTAGACCTGGTTTAGTCTTGTTTTAGACCTGGTTTATTCCTGAGTTAGACCTACTTTAGTCTCCTTTTAGACCTGGTTTAGTCCTTGGTTAGACCTGGTTTAGTCCCGTTTTAGGTCTCCTGGTTCACTCCTGGGTTAGACCTACTTTAGTCTTGTTTTAGACCTGGTTTAGTCCTTGGTTAGACCTGTTTTAGTCTTGGTTTAGTCTTGACTAACTCAAGACTAAACCAAGACTAAAACTGGTCTAACCAAGGACTAAACTAGACCTGGTTTAGTACTTGGTGAGACCTGGTTTAGTCACGTTTTTTTCCTGGGTTAGACCTGGTTTAGTCTTGTTTTAGACCTGGTTTAGTCCTTGGTTATACCTGGTTTAGTCATGGTTTAGTCCTTGGTTAGACCCGGTTTAATCTTGAGTTAGACCTGGTTTAGTCTTGTTATAGACCTGGTTTAGTCCTGTTTTAGACCTCCTGGTTCAGGACCTCCTGGTTTTAGTCTTGGTTTAGTCTTGAGTTAGACCTGGTTTAGTACTTGGTTAGACCTGGTTTAGTCACGTTTTTTTCCTGGGTTAGACCTGGTTTAGTCTTGTTTTAGACCCAGTTTAGTCCTTGGTTAGACCTGGTTTAATCTTGGGTTAGACCTGGTTTAGTCTTGTTTTAGACCTGGTTTAATCCTGTTTTAGACCTCCTGATTCACTCCTGGGTTAGACCTGGTTTAGTCTTGTTTTAGACTTAGTCTAGTTCTTGGTTTGACCTGGTTTAGTCTTGGATTAAACCTGTTTTAGATCTGGTTTAGTCCTGGTTTAGTCCTTGGTTAGACCTGTTTTAGTCCTGGTTTCGTCCTTGGTTAGATCTGGTTTAGTCATGGTTTAGACCTGTTTTAGTCCTTGTTTAGACCTGTTTTAGTCCTGGTTTAGTCCTTGGTTAGACCTGTTTCAGTCCTGGTTTAGTCCAAGAGCTGATGTCGTATGTGTTTGTATATTGTGAGACTGGTGCCCTTCAGAATGCCCCTCATGTGGAGTCACTCTGGGGGTTTTGTGCATTTACAGCCGTGTCTGACCTGGTTTTGCTTCATGTTTCTGAAGGGTAAAGAATCCAAGATGGAGGCGTGTATGGTCTCCATGGAAACGGCAGCCAGGCTTGAGTTAAAAAACAAAATCCCCCAAACTGCAGTTATCCCTGGTTTAGGCCTGGGTTAGACTTGATTTCGTTCTTGGTTAGAGCTGGTTTAGTCTTGGTTTAATTCTGGTTTGGACCTGGTTCAGTCCTGGGTTAGACCTGGTTTCATCCTGGTTTGGTCTTGTTTTTGACCTGGTTTAATCCTGGGTTAGACCTGGTTTACTACTGCTTTAGTCATGGTTTGGACCTGGTTCACTCCTTGATTAGACCTGCTTTAGTCTTGTTTTAGACCCGGTTTAGTCCTTGGTTAGACCTGGTTTAGTCCTGGGTTAGACCTGGTTTAGTCCTGGGTTAGATCTGGTTTAGTCATGTTTTAGACCTGGTTTAGTCCTTGGTTAGACCTGGTTTAGTCCTGGGTTAGACCTGGTTTAGTCCTTGGTTAGATCTGGTTTAGTCCTTGGTTAGATCTGGTTTAGTCCTTGCTTAGACCTGGTTTAGTCCTTGGTTAGACCTGGTTTAGTCCTTGGTTAGACCTGGTTTTGTCATGGTTTAGTCCTAGGTTAGACCTGGTTTAGTCCTTGCTTAGACCTGGTTTAGTCTTTGGTTAGACCTGGATTAGACTTGGTTTAGTCTTGTTTTAGACCTGGTTTAGTCCTAGGTTAGACCTGGTTTAGTCTTGTTTTAGACCTGGTTTAGTCCTTCGTTAGACCTGGTTTAGTCCTGGGTTAGACCTGGTTTAGTCCTTGGTTAGATCTGGTTTAGTCATGTTTTAGACCTGTTTAGTCCTTGGTTAGACCTGGTTTAGTCCTGGGTTAGACCTGGTTTAGTCCTTGGTTAGACCTGGTTTAGTCCTAGGTTAGACCTGGCTTAGTCTTGTTTTAGACCTGGTTTAGTCCTTGGTTAGACCTGGTTTTGTCATGGTTTAGTCCTAGGTTAGACCTGGTTTAGTCTTGTTTTAGACCTGGTTTAGTCCTTGGTTAGACCTGGTTTAGTCTTTTTGTAGACCTGGTTTAGTCATGTTTTTGACCTGGTTTAGTCCTTGGATAGACCTGGTTTATTCTTGTTTTATACCTGGTTTAGTCATGTTTTAGACGTGGTTTAGTCCTTGCTTAGACCTGGTTAAGTCCTTGCTTAGACCTGGTTTAGTCCTTGGTTAGACCTTATTTTGTCATGGTTTAAACCTGGTTTAGTCCTGGGTTAGACCAGGTTTAGTCTTGTTTCAGTCCTGGTTTAGTTTTGGTTTAAACCTGGTTTAGTCCTTGCTTAGACCTGGTTTAGTTCTGGGTTAGACCTGGTTTAGTCCTTGGTTAGACCTGGTTCAGTCTTGTTTTAGACCTGGTTTAGTCAGGTTTTAGACCTGGTTGAGTCCTTGGTTAGACCTGGTTTAGTCCTGGGTTAGACCTGGTTTAGTCATTGGTTAGACTTGGTTTAGTCCTTGCTTAGACCTGGTTTAGTCTTCGGTTAGACCTGGGTTAGACTTGGTTTAGTCTTGTTATAGACCTGGTTTAGTCTTGTTTTAGACCTTGTTTAGTTCTTGGTTAGACCTGGTTTAGTCCTGGGTTAGTCCTGGTTTAGTCCTTGATTAGACCTGGTTTAGTGCTTGGTTAGACCTGGCTTAGTCCTTGGTTAGACCTGGTTTGGTCCTGGGTTAGACCTGGTTTAGTCCTTGGTTAGACCAGGTTTAGTCTTCGGTTAGACCTGGGTTAGACTTGGTTTATTCTTGTTTTAAACCTGGTTTAGTCATGTTTTAAACCTGGTTTAGTCCTTGGTTAGACCTGGTTTAATCTTGTTTAAGACCTGGTTTAGTCCTTGGTTAGACCTGGCTTAGTCTTGGGTTAGTCCTGGTTTAGTCCTTGTTTAGACCTGGTTTAGTCCCCTCACATACTAAATAGAAGAATATAGTTGGACTTGGACTATCTCTCAGAGGTTTCCCAGTTTGAGCAGCATCAGTATTCTTTGTCATTATTCAGTGGTGAAGAATTAGGCCTAAACTCAAACTCTGATCGATCGTCAGCTCCGTAACACCAGCCTCTCTCTGAAAGATCAATACACAAACGAGCTTCTGTTCGACTGAGACCAAACGCCAAGTCCAGCTGCAGAGAAATGGAACAATTCTCTGAAAATGTTTTTAGTTACAGAATACCTGCATTAAAGGTGCACTGTGTAGCTTTTCTGGTGGAGGTCTAACCAAGGACTAAACCAGGTCTAACCCAAGACTAAACCAGGTCTAACCTAAGACTAAACCAGGACTAACCCAAGACTAAACCAGGTCTAACCTAAGACTAAACCAGGTCTAACCCAGGACTAAACCAGGTCTAACTAAGGACTAAACCATGAATAAATCAGGTTTAACCAAGGACTAAACCATGAATAAACCAGGTCTAACCAAGGACTAAACCAGGTCTAACCCAAAACTAAACCATATCTAACCAAGGACTAAACCATGACTAAACCAAGTCTAACCCTAGGCTAAACCAGGTCTAATCAAGGATTAAACCAGGTCTAAACCAAAACTAAACCAGGACTAAAACAAGACTAAACCAGGTTTAACCCAGGACTAAACCATGACAAAACTAGGTCTAACCAAGGACTAAACCAGATCTAAAACAAAACAAAATCAGGTCTAACCAAGGACTAAACCAGGTCTAAAAGAAGACTAAAGTAGGGCTAATGACATATCCATAGAAACAAGCAGGTGACATACCCCTAATCAAAAAGTTACACAGTGCAGCTTTAAATTATAATGTAAAAACAATATAGGATTCTCGTTTTTTCAGTTTTCATTTAACAGCTGCTTTTTTACCTTTGGCTGAGTAGAGATCGGCAAATGTAGTGAAGGTGCACAGTTTAAAAACACAGTGGTTTTTTTCAGTTTAAGAGAAAAAGTCAGCCTAAATATGCAGGGTTTTTGTCTATAGGGAAAACTGTCTTTGTTTGGGAATTGCATGTCGGGTATTGATTTGAGCGGATTTGTCGGTTTAGTTGGAAATGGAAAATGTCGTGGAGGTTTGCGTCCCCGGTGAGAAACAGATCATAAATAATGTACGAGCGAGAAGAGACCAGAGCTCAAAGGGTTAAGCTCTTCATTATGAGACCTGCTAATGGTCCTGGAGGTCATACATCAATCAATCAATCATCAATCAATCAATTTTATTTATATAGCACATTTAAAACAGCCAAAGCTTACCAAAGTGCTGAACAACATCTACATACATGTGCTCATACATCTCACCTGACAACAAACCAGGACTGAATCAGGCCTAAACCAGGACTAAACCAGGATTAAACCTGGACTAAAGCAGAGCTAAACCAGGTCTAATGGTCCTGGAGGTCAAAACTGATCTCACCTGACAACAAACCAGAGCTAAAGGAGGACTAAACCAGGACTAAAACAAGACTAAACCAGGTCAACCCAGGACTAAACCATGACAAAACCAGGTCTAAAACAAGACTAAGCCAGGTCTAACCAAGGACTAAACCAGGTCTAACCCAAAATTAAACCAGGACTAAAAGAAGACTAAACCAGGTCTAACCCAGGACTAAACCATGACTAACCCAGGTCTAACCCAAAACTAAACCAAGTCTAACCAAGGACTAAACCAGGGCTAAACCAGGACTAAACCAGGTCTAATCCAGGTCTAATGGTCCTGGGGGTCAAAACTGCTCATACATCCCGCTTGACAACAAACCAGGTCTGACTGAAGTAGAACTAAACCAGGACTAAACCAGGACTGACCAAGAACTAAACCAGCACTAAAGCAGGACTAATGGTCCTGGGGGTCAAAACCAGGACTGAAGTAGAACTAAATAAACCAGGACTAAACCAGGTCTAAACCAGGGCTGAACCAGGACTGGACCAGGATTAAACCAGGTCTAAACCAGGACTATACCAGGACTAAACCACGACTGAACCAGGGCTAAACCAGGTCTAATGGTCCTGGAGGTCAAAACTGATCTCACCTGATGACAAACCAGGACTGAACTAGAGCTAAACCAGGACTAAACCAGGACTAAACCAGGTCTATTGGTCCTGGAGGTCAAAACTGCTCATACATCTCACCTGACAACAGATCAGTGCTAAAGCAGGTCTAAACAGGACTAAAACTGGACTAAACTAGGACTGAACCAGGTCTAAACCAGGACTGAACCACGACTAAACCAAGACTGAACCAAGACTAAACCAGGACTGAACCAGGATTAAACAAGGTCTAAACCAGGACTATACCAGGGCTAAAGCAGAACTAAACCAGAACTGAACAAGGTCTAAACCAAGATTTATCAAGGACTAAACAAGGACTAAACCAGGTCTAAGCAAAGTCTAAACCAAGATTTAACAAGGACTAAACCAGGACTAAACCAGAACTAAACCAAGATTTAACAAGGACTAAACAAGGACTAAACCAGGTCTAAACCAGGACTAAACCAGGTTTAAGCAAGGTCTAAATCAAGATTTAACAAGGACTAAACAAGGACTAAACCAGGACTAAACCAGGTCTAAGCAAGGTCTAAACCAAGATTTAAGAAGTTCTAAACCAGGACTAAACCAGAAGGACAAAACCATGACCAAAACAGGATTATACCAGGACTAAAGAAGGACTAAACAGGGACTAAAGCAGGACTAAACCAGAACTGAGTCTAAAGTCTAAGTCTAAAGTTGTGTTCACACTTGAATAATCATCACATCAAAATAGGGACTAAACCAGAACTAGAACAGGACCAAACCAGGTCTATATCAGGTCTCAAACTGGGTCAAACCACTGTGACCCAAACACCTGTTGACCAAGACCTCTGCAGCTGCCTCATTCCCTTTAAATAACACTTCACCCACATTTCTTAGTATGAAAGACATGTGAGTGACCACCATCAGCACGATGGTGGTCATGGGGCCGATGGCGCAGATTGGCAGCCTCGCGTCCGTCAGTCTGTCCCAGGGAAGTTGTGGCTACAATAGGAGCTTACCACCAGGGCTAGACTGGAACAAAAAAACGGCCCTGGCATTTTTGGCTTAGACCGGCCCCTCATGATTAGCGAAGCACAACAGACTAATTTATGTTTGTGTTCCCCGAAACAAAGTATTTTACTATTGTTACGTCTTGGCCGAGGGGAAACCAGGGCGCAACATTTAAAGGAAAAATCCCAGCTCTCAAAAACCACCAGCAAACTCGCAGTAACTACACATTCAACGGTTTATTTAAAATGTATCTTGCACACACACATGAAGGTAACTCATACAGCTGCTAAAATTATTGGACTCCCCACACCCAACCTTGCAGATCTCAACAACAGGGCTATTGGACGCTTTCAATAGAACAGGACCCCACTCACCCACTACAGGGCGATCAGGTGCAGGAGGGCCCGCTTTGGCAGAAGCCTGATCACTTCAGCCGTCACATTTTTGAACAACAGGAGTGTGCTGTAACGGTTATTGTATGTGTTTGTGTTTGTTGTGTTGTTGCTGTGTGTGTCAAACAGGCTCTGTGTGCGTGAAAATTTATTTCCCCTTGGGGACAATAAAGTCTAAAGTCTAGTGATGTTACAAGATGGGCCGAGGCTGCGAAGCGTGTGCCGAGTAATGAAGGGGGCGTGTCCGCGAAGCGCAATTCGAGGCTCGCTTCATTTGGGGGAGGAGTCAAAATGATGACGTTCGAAGCCTCGCTGCCCGCCTGTACCACGTGGTTACTTCGGGAAGCGGTTCAGATTTTGCCGCAAGAAGGAGCAAGGAGAGCTGCATCAGTTGAGAGTTTGGATAGAGTTTGGAGAGTCTGGATATTAGAGTTGCATAGCGTTTATATAGTTTGGAGAGAGTTTGGAAAGTTTAGGGAGAGAGATTTAGGAGAGTGAGGAGAGTAGGATAGGTGATAGCAGGGCTCTCAAGTTTTCAAGTTTGGTCAGAGTGAGATTTATTTTGGGGGAGTGGGGGGGGGGTGCGAGTGAGTTTTTTCGCTGAAAACGGCGCGGTGCCTGCATAACTGAGCCACACAGACCGGTTTTCTGGGCACAGAAGTGCTGTGACCAGCGGCTAGAGTTTTGAATTGCTTACCAAAATTTCAGCGAGAGAAATACCATGTGTGGCGTGTGAGCGTGTGAACACGTTGAATTGCGTGTCACACTCTCAAAGCGTGAGACTTGAGCCAGCAAGGAAGAGGTTTTCCTCTGTGTGGGAACACTTTGATCTGAAAACCAAAACTTCTTGAGAAACTCTTGTTTCTGAATAAAAATGAATTAAAAAAATTCCCCTGTCCTGTACATCATTGTCCAAGTTACACAAGCATAATCTGTGTCCTTTTCCTAGTTCCACAAGCACTTTCACTCCTCTGCCTGATTATGCCCTTGTCATTTTCAGAAAAACAGCTTAACATTTCATTTCATTTTATTTATTTATTTAACAGGACAATGTACAGCCACATAATGCCAAAGGCAGAGATGCTTGTATCAGATTATAGCTTGAAAGCTAATTTCCATCTGTAGTCCTTTAACCTGTCATATATGATCATTTTGGGAAAATTTACACACACAGAATACGTACAAAATTTATTATACACATATGAGATAATATATGTACAGAAATTATTTGGTCATACATGTTTTGTAATTAATAGTAATTCCCAACAGACACAAAAATTCAATGCGTCACACATTGTGGTTCAGATACAGCTGCCTGTGATTACACACTTGGCCAGTAGGTGGTTTCGTGCGCACATGAAGCTTCGAGAAATGAACCTTTTCTCGAACCAATTGGCTCAAGTGGTTCAATGCCTCATGACGCTTCATCTCACCATCACTACTAAAGTCTAAGTCGAAAAGTCAAATCTCATCGAATCTACACGATTCAATCAATCCATAAAACAATATTTATAAAGCGCTTTTCATACAAAATTGTAGCACAAAGCGCGATTCACATCAGTCACCTGTTTTGGCTTCCATCCATCCATCTTCTTCCACTTACTCCATTTCTGGGTCACGGGCGCTGCAGTTAAATTCAAAATGAGTTTTCAAACTAGTTCAACAAAATGACCTTGAATCGTACCACTGATGACTTATAAACACATTTGACAAGTTTCGGCATTCTAGCTTTGTTATTCAAAGAGTTACGTTACATATTGCACAACCCACTTTTTTGACCCTCCAAAATGAGCCAATCTGAAGTCCGAGCAAACACAATTTCTAACAAATCTTCAATGGAAACCTAAAGAAATTATTGAAGCTTTGCACAATGTTTATGGATGTTTTTTTCCTATTTCCAAAGTTGAAGGAACCTTTAAAAGGAACAAGATTTCAGTCCATACTTGAAGCGAAGAGGGAGGCTGTGACCTGGTTGACTAGACAAGCTCCAGAATTCTATCAAGAAGGAATTTTTCGGTGGAAACATCGCTTGCAGAAGTGTATTGACTTAGGTGGATGTTATATAGAAAAATCATTTTGTTACTTTCAAAAATAAAGTTGTTTTTTAATTTGTCTTAGAACTTTTTGAATGACCCTCATATATCTGCCGCTCAGAACACTATGCACCAGCCCCCATAGATCCTCGCGAGGGTGGCGGGTCCACGGGAGGACAGCCCACGACACAACTTGCCTTGATGTACTTCTGCCATGGGGGCTACCAGTGTCCACAGAAACTGACGTGGACATCAGTCACCAAGGGGCAACAGGTACGAACACACTTCCACACACACACAAATCCCCCTTCCACAATGTCCATATCACGCCCGTCATCTAGAAGACAGGCAGTTACCGTACTTTTCGGACTATAAGCCGCTATTTTTTTCTCACTCTTCGGCTTATAGTCGGGAGCGGCTTATAGTCAGGTGCGGCTTATGTATGGATTAATTCTTTATCAAGACAGCGAATGTAGCACGTAACCCGAGCTCCACTTCTGGTAGGTGAAAATACCTACGGTAAATAAGTGAGGAGAGTTCATGAATTAATGAAGCCTTGTTTTAGCCACTTAAAATCTCCTACACAGGTATCAACACTTCCGTGAGACTGAGTTCAGGGGGTTTACCCTTAAAGGGATAGTGCGTTTTTTTTTTAAATGTTAGTCTGTATGGGTTTCCTTCTAAAAGTTACGTGCGGTAACACCAGTTTACCTCTGACAGTTTGCGCTCAGTCCGGTTCTGCCCGCGTTCTGGAGCTCAGGTAAGTAGGTCCGGTGAGTTCGCGGGGACTGTTAATAAAGCTTGTTTTTCTTCTCAAAACAAAACATTTGTCCGAAAGGTGATATATTTGCGTCCCAAACAGTTGTCCACGAAAAATCCAGCAGCGTAGTTAGCATTCGCATATCTCGTCTCGATTCGTATCACTGCGCTCACATTAGCTGCCTGTTGCCTGTTCACTCGTAAACTTCCCCTTACGGCGGATCCGCATCCATTGTTCACTTCCGCTAAAGGTTAACAGGCTAATAATAAGTAATAGGCGCGCAGTGATACGAATCGAGATGAGATATGCGAATGCTAACTACGCTGCTGGATTTTTCGTGGAAAACTGTTTGGGACGCAAATATATCACCTTTCGGACAAATGTTTTGTTTCGAGAAGAAAAACAAGCTTTATTAACAAACCCCGCAAACTTACCAAACCTACTTTTTAAGATTTAAGATTTAAGTCTTTATTTGGTCTCACACACAATGACACACAGTGACACACGGGAGAAATTTGACTTCCTTTTCAGGAGCAGTGAGCAGCCATCTTTCGGTGCCTGGGGGGCAGTAGCGTGAAGGGTCTTACCCAAGGACCCACACTGGTTTTGCTCATTGCTGGGGGGGGGGGGGGGGTTTGAACCCACATCCCGCCGGAGAAAGTCAGTGACTTACCAGTTGAGCTAACCAGCCGGCGCTGGTACTTATGTGACCTCCCGCACGTGAGCAGAACCGGGCTGAGTGCAAACTGTCATAGGTAAGCCAGAGTTACCGCACGTAACTTTTAGAAGGAAACCCATACAGATTAACATTTTAAAAAAGCACTATCCCTTTAGTAAATGTAACTTGTACTCCTCATGCTGGTCGTGGTCTCTTTCTCTAAGCTTCTGGAGGTCTGCGCAGACGTTCCTCTCTGGTTCTGGTCTGAACAGCTTCAAAGGCTGTTTGGAGACGTGACATGACCAAGGCCATGCCTTTCTCGTCATCCTCCTTAGACCTTTGATAGTTTTGGGGCCCTAACTGCTCCCTCTCCAACTCCTCAAGAGTTAGAAAAATGCAGGGCTCCTGTTGAACAGCTTCAAAGGCCGTTTGGAGACGTGACATGACCAAGGCCATGACCTTCTCATCGTCCTCCTTAGACCTTTGATGGTTTTGGGGTCCTAACTGCTCCCTGTCTAACTCAAGAGTTAGAAAAGTGCAGGGCTCCTGTTGAGATAGTTCAGAGGGTCTGGTCAGGATTGGTGGATGCTATTCCTAGCTCCTCCGTCAGGTTGAATTCCTCAGTATAGAGGCGATCGCTGCCTTCAAACGTATAGTCGGTCCAGTCTTTGGACATGTTTGTGTCTCTAAGTTCAGTCACTGTTGTTTGTTCAGATAAGTTCAAATGAGTTTGTACAGGGCCTGTGCCACTCTACAGTTTTCAAGAACAAAGAACAAATAACAAAGCGAAAGATATAAACATCAAAGCGAGATATATGGAATAAGATGTCATAAAGAAATAGAATGCCTGTTGTCATGGCAACCCCAGCAGTATGCAAATGGATGTGTTGCAATAGATCAGGGGTCGGTGTGAGGAAAATATCTTTGTTATGAAATACGTCAAAGGTCGCTGATGTCTTGTTCTTGTGTTATCAATCAATAGTTACTAATACATTGAGGTTTACGACAACTATGGCTGATTTATGCTGATTCAGTTAAAAAACCTAGGAGACGTGGTCTGTTAAACTAGGACTTTGCCTGTGTTTTATTACCATGTTATGTACCACCATGACACGTTGTCCGCATAAAGTTCCTTCCTGAGGGTCCTAGTAATGAGTTAATGGTTAACTACTCTGTAGGTTAAATTTAGCCCAGTTCTGTACCTAAGACAGGAGACGACAGGACATCTGAACGAATCATGTCTGTATCCTCTGCTGATCAACATTAAAGTGCCTGCATTTCTTCTACGAGGTCGTGAGAATTTCTTCCAACATCGGCAACCTTTACCACTCAAAGAGCCATTTGGACCTGTTTCACACAGTAAAGAAAACACTGGGAGCCACAAAACCCTTTTGAAATTTAAAATGAAATAACACTGCATATAACGACTTATTTTGCCTTTATGCCATAGAATTACATTTTGAAAATGAATGAACTAAAGTAAAATACATTTTAATTAAATACAGTGGTCCCTCGCTATATCGTGGTTCACTTTTCGTGGCCTCTTTGTTTCGCAGATTTTTGTTAATTCCAATTTTTTTTATAGTGTATCAACGTGCATTTCTGCGTCCTGATTGGCTAAGGGACTGTAGACCTTTGACGATTTGCCAGTCATTTTTCTCCGTGTCTCCTGTACAAAATGCGTTCAGTTTGCCACATTTATATAAATGTTCGATCGCAGTCTGACTCTGAAGTGCTTCATGTTGGCAAGATTTCTCCCCGACAAAACCCGCCACAGCGAAGCAGTCATGAGAACTGTGAAATACACACGAAATACACTTTGGTTTCGTTCTATAATACTGTGCTTTTTTGTTGAAAATCTACGAACGTTTGAGTGTTTAAAAAGAGAGAAATGTGAGAAAACGTTAATTCCAGTCTGAGAAAAGTGTAGAATGTGTGTGGTGAGGCTTAAAACATGGAGAATAAGTGTAAAATATAAAAGGAGAAGTTCAATTTGTCAACTGGACAAAGTTTGTTTGGTTGAAAACGTTCTCTGCCCTGGATTGTCTGCCCTAGAGGGGCAGAGGGGTGGAGAGGGTCGTTAGACGTTGAATAGGGGGGCGAAACTAGCCGCCAGAGTAATTTGAAAAACAAAGAGACAGATTAGGGGGGATCGTTTCAGAGCTTTTTCAGGGGAGGGAGCGCCTCCCGGCAGCTAGATATAAGCAGTGTCTAACCAGCACAATAACCAGAGCTGACGAAGCCTCTCGGATGAGCGGCGAAATGTTTTCAACCAAACAAACTTTGTCCAGTTGACAAATTGAACTTCTCCTTTTATCATGGATTCTACCTGGACGACTGAGGGACTTTTCACGTGTAAAATATAAAGCTGACGACTTCGCAGATTTCGCTTATCGTGGGTTATTTTTAGAATGTAACCCCCTGTGATAAACAAGGGGCCGCTGTACTGAGACGCATCAGAGGGATCAAAGAGCTGCATGTGGCTCCGGAGCTGCGGGTTGCCGACCCCTGCTATAGATACACAATTCTGAACGTCAATATTACAATGGCTGTGTCCGAATGTCCACCCCAGCCCCAAACCCTCAAACTCTACATAGGCGTATACTCTTTAGTGGACTCTACAGCGCCCTCATTCACAGAGCGATTCAGACAGGTGGCTCACTACTTCCTGGTCACATGACTCTGGTGTTTGGGTGTTTGGCCTTTGTCCCTGTATACTCACCTTAATTTTATATTTGTTTATTTTTCCATACTCAACTAAACTAGTAAATATAAACATCCTGGGTTTGTTTTATTTAGTTTTGTTTAGTTCTGCTAAGTTAATCACCACATACTCAAGTTACTTTAAATGATTTTATTTGGTTAAATTTATTCAATTTTTTCAACATCTCAGACACTTACCTGCTCGGCCTATAGTTTACATCAGTTTGTTTACATCTCCAAAGCTCAAAATGCTCTGTTCCACCTTATGATGTCATGAAGCGGTAGTTTTCATGTTAACAGATCCTTTTGCCTTAAGTTCAGTAGAGATTGGCAAGTCCAGGGCTGAAATCATCCAAATGATTCTAGTGAAGGTGTATGGAGTTAAAAACACAGTGGAGCACTTCTTGTATTGACACATGACATCACAAGTGTTTTCTTTTTGGGAGAACATAGCCTAAATATTCGGGGTTTGTGTGTTATCGTTTAAAAAACATGTTTCACAGAAGATGGCTTACTTTACCCTCAGTGAGGGTAAAGTAAGACTGGCCATCTGGCCTACCGGGCATTTTCCCGGTGGGCCGACATTCCTCGGTGCCGATGCTGTTTTTTTTTTAACTTAGAGACCGGTCACTGGCCCACACTTTAGAGGAGGCGTCCCATCGGTCCATCTTCAATACAGACAGTGGACTAAACCAACCAGGATATAGAAGCTTACGAGAGCGGTCCCACCCCTTTCTCTGCACTGATCCCCGCCAGTTTCGTAATCATATTGGTATAAGGAGGTGCGGAGAATTTGCGGGCTAAAAGATTAAAAAATATCACTATAAATGCTGCAAAATGTTCTAAAATAACAGACATATTCTCTGGAGGGGCTGGAGCCTCCACGTCCTCTGCAGCCCAGGCTGAAGGTGGACAGGGAGAGGAGCAGCCAGAGACTGTGGACAGGGAACCCGAGGGAACCCGAGGGAACCCGAGGGAACCCAAGGGACAGAGTGACCAGGGAAGTGTCGCACAGGCACAGCAGGTCAGCAGGTAGTAATGTTAGGATAATACCGGGACTTTTAGGTGATGGTCAGGTATGCCACATGGATAGAAAACGGCGAATTTCGCCAAAGGTTTTTTCAGCAAAATCATCATATCATCATATTTGATACTGTATTTTAAATCTTATTTAAATCTGATTGTACATATATATTTACTATAATTATTGTATGTATATAATTGTGTCTCATCTGACACAGGTCTATTGCTCTTTGGTTGCTTTTCCAGCTATTTTTCTTTTTGTTCTTTTACCCTCCTTTATATATCATATACAGTGGTACCTCACCTTACGAAATTAATTCGTTCCAGAAGTGGTTTCGTAACGTGAATTTTTCGTAAGTTGAGTAGCTATTTCAATGGAAAAGGCCTGATCCGTTCCAAGGTTGTTTTTTTTATAGTGTAACTTTTTTTTTTATAGTGTAACATTTGTGTTCTGCATCCTGATTGGAATAAACCAGGTCTAGACCAGAACTAAACCAGGTCTAAACCTGGACTGGACCTGGACTAAACCAGGATTATCCCGGGACATGGCAGTGCCGTTGGAGGAGTGCGTTGCTCGTGTCTCCGCGCTAGAGCTAAGAGGCCGAGAAAGACGCTCTTTCAGCGGAAATAAGAGCGGGGCGGGCTCTGGTTCTATGTGACTTCCAGAGCCGGAGGGCTGACACTGTGAGCTAACAGGCCGAGAAAGGTGCTCTATCGGCGGGCAAGACCGCGGGGTCTCGCTCGAGGCGGGCTCTGCTTCTATGTGACTTCCAGGTCTAGACCAGAACTAAACCAGGTCTAGACCAGGTCTAAACCAGGACCGGATCAGGTCCAGACCCGGACCAAACCGGGACCAGACCAGGATTAAATCACCCCGTGCTCGGCCCGCGCGGGCCCGCGGCCCCGAGGGGGAGGCATGGCCTGGGCGCCGCGGCTCCATCCCGCGCCGTGTCGACGTCGCTTTTTGATCCTTCGATGTCGGCTCTTCCTATCATTGTGAAGCAGAATTCACCAAGCGTTGGATTGTTCACTCACTAATAGGGAACGTGAGCTGGGTTTAGACTGTCGTGAGACAGGTGAGTTTTACCATACTGATGATGTGTTGTTGATAGTAATCCTGTGTCTCCGCTCCCCTCGCACGTTCGGCGCTATATTGAGCCGTGTCTACCCCCACGCTTCACTATCAACACATTCCATTGAAAATCTATGAAAGTTCAAGTGTTCAAACGAGAGAGAAATGCGAGAAAAGCCCAACTCCAGTCTGAGAAAAGCATAGAATGTGTGTGGTGAGGCATTTACAGCCCTAAAACATGTAGAACAATTGCAAAATACAAAGTTGTCCTACCTCGTGGACCTCTCCCACCGCGGGCCACCTCTGGAACCTAACCCCGTGTGTGTTGATAAAGTGTATTTACGTTTTGGGGCGTGCATCTGAGCGCGCATTAATTGAATTTTTGAGATTTCGCGTTTCGTAACTTGAATTTTCTTTCGTATCTAGAGACCAAAATTTGACGTGAAGGCGTTTCGTAACTTGGGTTTTTCGTATGTAGGGTCTTTCGTAAGGTGAGGTACCACTGTATTATATTTGATGAGTGAGCTACTGTACCCAAAACAATTTCCCTTGTGGATCAATAACGTTTGTCTAAGTCTAAGTCTAAGAATACACTTTAGGTTAACAAGAAACCTTTTAATCATGTAAATGTTTCCACACTACTGACTCCACTGGTGGCATCCATATTGGTCAGACTTTTTTTTGATAAACAACAAATTCCATACACATGATACATTGAATAGGCTGATTTAAGCGACCTTAAGTGAGAGCATCGTTACTTCCAGTCAGCCATCTTGTCTTGTCTCATGCTGCCTTAGTATGAGATTTATCTGATCATTATCAAAAATAAAAATGTAACCTAAAGATACTAAATGTTTTGATGGTTTAGATACTTCCACAGTTTTTCCAGGTAGTTCCCAATATTTTTAATTTAGGTTTTTAGGTTTTCTATTTATCACTTAATATAAAATGTATTATTATTATTATTAATAATAAACTGTAATAATATGTCCCTCTTCCTGTCTAGTCAAGCCAAGCTGTTGAGGAGAGAGAAGAGAGAGTAGACTACTTTTCCCGTCCAGAGCCTGCTAGAATGCAAGAATTTTTAAATCACCACCCAAAGCAATAGTAAAATACATTACTAATAGAAAAATACATTACTTTGGGGAACACAAACATAAATTAGTCTGTTGTGCTCCGCTAATTATGAGGGGCCGTTCTGAGCCAAAAATGCCAGTTTTTTTTGTCCCAGCCCTGACCCTCACATTAACCTTCAGATCTTTTCTCTTAAATCTGCTCCACAAAACTCACTTTATGATGTAACTGTGTTAAAAGTGTGTAAAGTTGATCATGGTAATAATTTTAATCTTGCTTCAAAACACAAAATACTACATTCAGTTTTTGTGATGCTTTTGTTTTATTCATGCTGAAAGTGAAGTCAGGTGATGAGAGCAGAGTGGGTCTAACCAAAGCTTTTGGATTGTCCAATTATAAATGTTTTCTTCAGCTAATAAATGAGTAAATCTTCAGCTGAATCTTAAGGAGCTTCTGCAGTTTGTATCATAAAACAGCACCGTTCATTATTCAAGGTTACTGAACTGAACGTATTGCACTTTAACTGTAGCCAGCATTAAGACTAAAGTGAAAATAATGAGATTATTGTTCACATTCACCAAAAATAACTTTTAAAATAATTCGTTCCAGTTTTGTTTTGATGCTCCCTTTGCTCCCCATGCTAAGTCTCTCCCCCTTCAGAGCACTATCACAACACAATCAGCAGCAGCTACTGCACATCGCATCAGGTTTGTGAAGTTGTAGTACAGTTTTGTGTCATGTTTTTGTACATTTATGGAGAATTGTCATGTGGGAGCATGGACGACGTAGGCTTGTGGGCGGAGCCTTGTACAGAATCTTACAGCTAACCGTAAGGAGAGTTTGAAAAGGGCCGAGGAGAGATCGCTAGATTATTCAAACATGCGTGGATGACTCTAAAACCTCTTCAGGACTGTTTATGATGAGGAAACAAGGTTAGAACATGGTAGAATTCTCCTCCTGTGTGGTACCTGTGCCCAAGACACTGCACGCCAAAGACCTCAACAGCTTCAGGCCAGTGGCTCTCACGTCTCATGTGATGAAGACTCTGGAGAGGCTCGTCCTGGGTCACCTCCGCTTCACGGTGAGCTCAGCGATGGACCCGCTGCAGTTCGCATATCGGCCCGCCATCGGAGTAGAGGACGCCATCATCTCTCTGATGCATCACTCGCTGTCCCACTTGGAGAGGCCCGGCAGCACTGTGAGAATCTTGTTCTTCGACTTCTCCAGTGCGTTCAACACCATCCAGCCGCTGCTCCTGAGGGACAAGCTGGAGTGGGCAGGAGTGGACTGTGACCTGGCTGAGTGGATCCTGGACTACCTCACAAACCGGCCCCAGTTTGTGAGAGCCCGGGACTGTGTGTCTGACCTCATGACCTGCAGTGTGGGGGTGCCCGAGGGCACGGTCCTCGCGCTCTTCCTCTTCACCCTCTACACTGCAGACTTCAGACACAACACAGACAGCTGTGTCTTGCACACTAACGCAGGACTTTGTGGACTGGTGTCAGCGGAACCACCTTCTCATCAACGCGGGTAAGACCAAGGAGATGGTGGTGGACTTCCGCAGATGCCACTCTACTGCCCCCCCACCAGTGAACATCCAGGGAAGGGACATTGAGAGAGTGGACTCATACAAGTACCTGGGTGTTCATCTAAACAATAAACTAGATTGGACTCACAACACTGCAGTGTTGTATAGTAACGAAGTAATAATACTTCACTACTGTACTTAAGTACATTTAGGGAGACTTTGTACTTTACTTGAGTTTAAAAAAAATATATAACTTTTACTTTTACTTCACTACATTTTTGAATTTAATTGCATACTTTTACTCCGATACATTTTCAATGTGCTGTTTAGTTACTCGTTACAAAAAAACCCTCTACTGACTGAAGGAAGTCAGGACGTGCCTGGGCTTGTTCACTACTTGCGCATGACAATCAGCCTACACCTGTTGGTTTCATGCAGCTAGTTTAATCAATCAACATCCCTGATGGAAGAGGAGACAGCATCCATGTCGGCTACAAATGAAGGGGGACCTGACGATGAGCATCCCTGGCCGTACTTAAACACAATTGTCACGGGGAAACAGGAGGGATGACCCAAAATGCAGGACTACTGTTTAAATACTTTAATAATAAACCAAGAACTGACCAAAATTCAAAAATCCAAAGAGGCAAGACATGACTACCAATGACAAAACGTGACGAGACATTGACGATGGACCAACAAAGGGCAGAGGAGAACATGGGGTATAAATGCAGACAGACACAGGTGTAGCACATCAGGGCGGGGAAGACAATCAACAGACAGGAAGTAAAACTAAAACAAGCTGACCAGAAATGTCAAAATAAAACACTGAGGACACACCAAAGGAATAAAATACACAAAATGTGAAATAACAGCCAAAAAAAACATGAACCATGACAGTACCCCCCTCTCAAGGGACGGCTCCCAGACGTCCCCAAGAGCCACAATGAACTCGGGAGGGTGGAGGGGGCCTGGAGGAGGGACAAGAGATCTGAAAAAACAGTCAGAATGGTCTGGGGTCATGAAGGCAAGGGCAGTTCACAATGGAGATGGCAGTGAAGTTAGGTGGGATGTCTGGAGCTCAACTTGGATGAGGGGCAGGGCTGAGATCTGGCAGCAAGCTCCCTGGACGGAGAGCGATGTCCAGCGAAGCTACCGCAAGGGCTTGGGAGAACGACCACCCCAGACGGAGATGTGTCCAGCGGTGGCTCAGGAACAGAAGCAGGTAAGCTCCCTGGACGGAGAACTTTGTCCAGCGAAGCTACTGCAGGGGCTCGGGAGAACGACCACCCCAGACGGAGAGATGTGTCCAGCGGTGGCTCAGGAACAGAAGCAGGTAAGCTCCCTGGACGGAGAACTTTGTCCAGCGAAGCTACTGCAGGGGCTCGGGAGAACCACCACCCCAGACGGAGAGATGTGTCCAGCGGTGGCTCAGGAACAGAAGCAGGTAAGCTCCCTGGACGGAGAACTTTGTCCAGCGAAGCTGCTGCAGGGGCTCGGGAGAACGACCACCCCGGACGGAGAGATGTGTCCAGCGGTGGCTCAGGAACAGAAGCAGGTAAGCTCCCTGGACGGAGAACTTTGTCCAGCGAAGCTGCTGCAGGGGGCTCAGGAGAACGACCACCCCAGACGGAGAGATGTGTCCAGCGGTGGCTCAGGAACAGAAGCAGGTAAGCTCCCTGGACGGAGAACTTTGTCCAGCGAAGCTACTGCAGGGGCTCGGGAGAACAACCACCCCAGACGGAGAGATGTGTCCAGCGGTGGCTCAGGAACAGAAGCAGGTAAGCTCCCTGGACGGAGAACTTTGTCCAGCGAAGCTGCTGCAGGGGCTCGGGAGAACGACCACCCCGGACGGAGAGATGTGTCCAGCGGTGGCTCAGGAACAGAAGCAGGTAAGCTCCCTGGACGGAGAACTTTGTCCAGCGAAGCTGCTGCAGGGGCTCAGGAGAACGACCACCCCAGACGGAGAGATGTGTCCAGCGGTGGCTCAGGAACAGAAGCAGGTAAGCTCCCTGGACGGAGAACTTTGTCCAGCGAAGCTGCTGCAGGGGCTCGGGAGAACCACCACCCCAGACGGAGAGATGTGTCCAGCGGTGGCTCAGGAACAGAAGCAGGTAAGTCGAGGTCAGGGATCTCCAAAAAAAAAAACTCAAGCAAAATAGAATTCAGGGATGGTGGGCAGTCTGTAATGGCATTGGGCACCAGTGACTCTTGAGAAGGAGGTGGGAGCTGAAGTGGAGGAAGGAGGGCTTAACAAGCAGGGCTGGGCTACCATCTGCAAGCCCCATGTCTCCTCCTTGTGACTCTTCTGGAGGTAGCAGACTCATTGCAGGCATAGTCCCGGGACTGCTGCAGAGCAGCTGCAGGAGACAATCCACTTCCCACACATTAACAAAAAAAAATAAAATAAAAAAGGAGAGTAGTCTGCTTGGGTCTGATCTGGTTGGTCCATTCTGTCACGAGGAAACAGGAGGGATGACCCAAAATGCAGGACTACTGTTTAAATACTTTAATAATAAACCAAGAACTGACCAAAATTCAAAAATCCAAAGAGGCAAGACATGACTACCAATGACAAAACGTGACGAGACATTGACGATGGACCAACAAAGGGCAGAGGAGAACATGGGGTATAAATGCAGACAGACACAGGTGTAGCACATCAGGGCGGGGAAGACAATCAACAGACAGGAAGTAAAACTAAAACAAGCTGACCAGAAATGTCAAAATAAAACACTGAGGACACAAAGGAATAAAATACACAAAATATGAAATAACAGCCAAAAGAAAACATGAACCATAACAACAATGTTCTCTTACGCTGATATGAAGGATTCGTAACGTATTTTGTGCCTGCATTTACTTGCTCATAGGACGGCATTTCATGGATATCACCAAACCCAATATCTTCGACAGTGCTCCATATGACACAAAACTACCATGGGTGAGCCGAACATGGTGTTTTACAGTAGAATTAAGGGCCCAATTGCAAAAAACCCTCTTCCTCCAAAAACACTCCTTCAATGGTGTTATGTATGCCTTATTTTCAGCACCGTTATTTAAAAAAAAAATCAAAGGTTTGGGGCAGACTGCCTTTGCTTGATACTTTTACTTGTACTTTTAATTACATTACTTGAGTACATTTATTTTTACATTACTTGTCATACTTAAGTACAAGAAGTTCCAGATACTTTAAGACTTTTACTCAAGTAACATTTCAGTCAGTGACTTCGACTTTTACCAAAGTCATTTTTGGGAGGGGTACCTATACTTTTACTTGAGTTTGATTTTCCAGTACTTTATACAACACTGCAACACTGATGCACTGTACAGGAAGGGCCAGAGTAGCCTCTATCTCCTGAGGAGACTCAGGTCCTTTGGAGTGAGAGGGCCACTCCTGAGGACCTTCTATGACTCTGTGGTGGCATCAGCCATCCTGTACGGTGTGGTCTGCTGGAGCAGCAGCGTCACAGAGAGGAAGAAGAAGAAACTGGACAAGGTCATCAGGAAGTCCAGCTCTGTCCTGGGCTGTCCTCTGGACTCGGTGCAGCAGGTGGGCGATAAGAGGGTCCTGGCTAAACTCATGTCTATGCCGGACCATGAGTGTCACCCCCTGCAGGACGCTCTGTCGGCTCTAGAGAGCAGCATCAGTGACAGACTGATTCACCCTCGCTGTGTTAAAGAGAGATTTCGCAGGTCTTTCCTTCCTACTGCTCTCAGACTGTACAATGATCAATGCTAGTCATGTTCATCTCTATAGCAACCATGGGTCATCTCCATAGTAATAATTACATGTGCAATATTATTTAAAGTCACTTTACCTGCTACTTATTTGTGTAAAAACCACTGTCCATCACAGCACTGTTCACAATCATCTGAGTCACTTTATTGTAGTGATATTATAGATTACTGAACTCGAGTCACTTTAACTGCTGTTTGTTCACTGCTCAGAACCAAAGACATTTACTGTGCAGCGTTCCTGTGCCTTTAACCTTACAGTGTTGTGTTTTTTTTAGTTGATTGTACATACTTATTATTTATCTTAATTTTTGATGCATGCTCTTTTTTCCAACTGTTTCTGAAACTTGCGTTGTGACAATGCAATTTCCCCATTGTGGGACAAATAAAGGATTATCTTATCTTATCTTATCTTATCTTATCTTAGATTAATGAATTAATCGATAATTTGCATCTCTAGTTTGGTGGGATAGTACCTGTGGTGAATATTATAGTTTTGTGTATCAGTTTGTGAAGAAAAGTTGAAAAGAAATGTACAAAAATACTGGAAGTAGGGATCAGTCTATACCAAGATTCAAGATTCAAGATTCAAAGCTTTTATATGCACAGTAAAGAAACACATTTCCCTGTACAATGAAATTCTTACTTTGCACCCATGTCATCAACAGTAAATTACATCAGAATGCAAAGACTATTTATGCACAAGAAAGGCATTTTTAATTTTTCTGACAGATTGAACTGATTTAAAGGTGCACTGTGTAACTTTTTGGTTGGGGGTCTGTCACTTACAGGTGTTTATACAGTAGCTCAAATATATCTGGAAAAACTCTCCACCCACCTGGAGAAGGCAAGCCACCTTTTTCCGGTCGAGAACCACGGCCTCGGATTTGGAGGAGCTGATCCTCATCCCAGCCGCTTCACACTCGGCTGCAAACTGCCCCAGTGCACATTGGAGGTCCCGGCTCCATGAAGCCATCAGGACCACATCATCTGCAAACAGCAGAGATGAGATCCTGTGGTCCCCAAACCAGATCCCCTCCGGCCCCTGACTGCGCCTAGAAATTCGGTCCATAAAAACAATGAACAGAACCGGTGACAAAGGGCAGCCCTGGCGGAGTCCAACATGCACCGGGTGGAGAGGCCCTGCCTCAGGTGGAGGAGTTCAAGTGTCTCGGGGTCTTGTTCTCGAGTGAGAGGAGAATGGAGCCTGAGATTGACAGGTGGATCGGTGCAGCGTCGGCAGTGATGCGGTCGCTGTACCGGACCGTTGTGGTGAAGAGGGAGCTGAGCCGAAAGGCAAAGCTCTCGATTTACTGTCGATCTACGTTCCTCCCCTCACCTATGGTCATGAGCTCTGGGTAATGAACGAAAGGACGAGATCGCGGATACAAGCGGCCGAAATGAGTTTCCTCCGCAGAGTGGCTGGGCGCTCCCTTAGAGATAGAGTGAGGAGCTCAGTCACATGGGAGGAGCTCGGAGTAGAGCCGCTGCTCCTCCACGTCGAGAGGAGCAGCTGAGGTGGGGTCTCAGCTGCTCCTTCATCGGGGGAAGACCCAGGACACACTGGAGGGACTACAGTATGTCCCCCGCGACCTGGCCCCGGATAAGCCAAAGAAAATGGATGGATGGATATCTAGAAAAACAGGCATTCTGACTGTGAGCGGCGTCACCTCGCCACAGATCTGACCTGTAACTTGGTCTGGTTTGGTCTCCATGAAGATAGAAAGGTTTAATGCCATACTGTGGAACATTCCAGACAAAGCAATAACATCTTAATGGAGACAAGTATTTGACGGACCAGAAAAGTTGGAATAAAAGACAGATCCAGGGTTTTAACTTATCACAGTCATATTTTCTTAAACACTGGCTTTTAAAACGACAATCACCAGAGGTTTGAATTACACTTGAATCCCTCTGGTCCAATTATAAACATGAGCTTTTGGATTGGTCTGATGCTGTCGTCAGGATGCTGCTGTTTCCATTCTGTCAGATCCCAACGGCCACAGCATCGACTCTGCCGCATATACAGTTAATACACCATTAATACATGTCAGGCAAAGCAAAAACATCCCCATGGAGACAAAAAAGTGGCAGTTCTTCTACCACTGGGGGTTCAAACTCTGGCCCTGTGTTCAAACGTGGCCCTCAGATCAACAGTTGGTCCAGCTGATAATTTTTATAGCAAATATAAGTAATTCTATGACTATTATCTGAATAATATCACTGTCTGTGATGTGTTTGAGTAGCTGTTTGTTATTTGTCTGTCCACATCTCTAAAGCTCAAAATGCAGCATCATGAAGCGGTAGTTTTCAAGTTAACAGCACTTTTTAGACTTAGACAAACTTTACTGATCCACAAGGGAAATAATTTGGATAAAAAAAATAAATAAATAAATAAATAATAATAATAATAATTTTACCTTTAGTTCAATAGAGAGGGGCAATTCCATTGATCCTAGTGAAGGCGTATGGAGTTTAAAAAGGCAGTGGAGCACCTCCTGTTTGACATCAAATGTTGGAACCGGGTGGAATATTTTGTGTTTGAGAACTCAGCCTAAATCTGCAGGGATTGTGTGTAAAACGTGCGAATGAAACAAAACACAGCTCCAGTTTGTGATAAGGAAACGACATTAAAACATAGAACATTAGAAAATAGCGTCATATGGGCCCTTTATACTCCAGCCCTGGTCCAGTCTTGCATAATACAGTGGCCTCCTGCAGTGTAAGTTCAAGTGTGCGGTCGTGTGTGTGGTCGTGTTTGTGCGTCTCATTGTTCACAGGTGTCAGAGGATCCCTGTGTCACATGATCTCACAGGAACTTCTCACCCCGACACTGGAGCTGGACATGAGCTCAAACTTTAATGAAGCATCACAGTAAAACCGCACACAGTACAGCACACGGGCACGAAGCGGCTGTTTAACTCGAGATATTTACCCGAGAAACCCTTTTATACATTTGTACTTCTAGGACGAACATGTGGAAGTCGACAGAGGCCATATTCATAAGCAATATTTTTTCTTCCTTGTTATCCCGAGATAACGAGATAATTCATTCAAGCTCTCGAGAAAACAAAACAGTTATTCCGTGATCTCGAGAAAACAACACAATTATTCCGTGATCTCGAGAAAACAACACAATTATTCCGTGATCTCGAGAAAACAACACAATTATTCCGTGATCTCGAGAAAACAAAAAAATTATTCTGTGATCTCGAGAAAACAAAACAATTATTCAGTGATCTCGAGAAAACAAAACATTTATTCCATGATCTTGAGAAAACAAAACATTTATTCCATGATCTTGAGAAAACAACACAATTATTCCGTGATCTTGAGAAAACAACACAATTATTCAGTGATCTCGAGAAAACAAAAAAATTATTCTGTGATCTCGAGAAAACAAAACAATTATTCAGTGATCTTGAGAAAACAAAACATTTATTCCGTGATCTCGAGAAAACAAAACATTTATTCCGTGATCTCGAGAAAACAAAATATTTATTCCGTGATCTCGAGAAAATAAAACAATTATTCCGTGATCTCGAGAAAACAAAACATTTATTCCGTGATCTCGAGAAAACAAAACATTTATTCCATGATCTTGAGAAAACAACACAATTATTCCGTGATCTCGAGAAAACAACACAATTATTCCGTGATCTCGAGAAAACAAAAAAATTATTCTGTGATCTCGAGAAAACAAAACAATTATTCAGTGATCTTGAGAAAACAAAACATTTATTCCGTGATCTCGAGAAAACAAAACATTTATTCCGTGATCTCGAGAAAACAAAATATTTATTCCGTGATCTAGAGAAAATAAAACAATTATTCCGTGATCTCGAGAAAACAAAACAATTATTCCGTGATCTCGAGAAAACAACTGAAACGTCTACCGCCACGTTGTGACAGGCTGACTTCGGGGCTATTTCTCATTCTGAACAGATACGTTTTTGGTCATTAGAATGTCTGAAATAATAATCGATCAGCTGATAAGGCAATATATTGATCAAGGGTTGACACAGGGGAAGATTGCATTACGTCTTTTAATTTGGGATAATTTCAAGATTAGTCCGCGGCACCTCCGCAGAAGACTGGCCCGGCTTCGTCTTTACCAACAGAGATACAGTGTTTTCTTGAGATCACGGAATAACTTTTTGTTTTCTCGAGATCACGAATGAATTGTGTCGTTTTCTCGAGATCTCAAGTTATTAAGGTGGAAAATAATCATTACGAACATTGCCTCTGTCGGCTTCCGTAGAAACATTTAGACTTTTAGACAACATAATTTGTACTCATACTTAGAGTTGTGAATGGTTTTTTTTAATCTATCTTTTATCGTGAAAAATATTAAGGAAAAATCAAAAATGGAAAACAGCATACGTATTGTAAATTTTCAATAATCATCCAATCCAATCCACTTTATTTATACAGCACATTTCATAAATAAAACAGTTTCCAAAGTGAGGCACAATCCAGATAAAACATATTCAAGAGAAATATTAAATAAAGCTCTGTTTAACCCCACCAGTCCTCGTTAAGACTAATTAATCTAGTAAAATCGAATTAGAGGTAGAATATCAATAAATAACAAAAAGATTTAAAATAAATGAAAGACACAAATGACCACACAACTCACACGGTGTTAAAAGCCACAGAATAAAAGTGGGTCTTAAAACGAGAATGAAAACTCTTTTTCAGACGTGGGGGTCAGAACGTTCCAGAATTTAAGGCCGATGACAGAGAAGGTCCCGTCCTCCTGGTTTTAAGTCTCGTCTTAGCTTAGCTGGAGCTGGATGAGATCTGAGGTGTAACATGAGACCAGTCCATTCAAAGCTTGGAAAACAAACAAGAACATCTTAAAATCAATCATAAAATGGAGTAAATAAAAGAATAAAGTGATATTTCTGAACCTTTACGGGTACGAGCACTTTGAGGTAGTCGTTCTGGTCAGTGAAGAGCACTTTTAGACAGTCGTTCTGGTCAGTGAGGAGCACTTTTAGACAGTTGTTCTGGTCAGTGAGGAGCACTTTTAGACAGTTGTTCTGCTCAGTGAGGAGCACTTTTAGACAGTCGTTCTGCTCAGTGAGGAGTGCGAGTGCCTAAGGAGTTAAACTGCTCACAACATAGAAGGCCTTTACAAAAAAAATGAAAAAACTGTGGCTTATTCACACCTACAAATGCAACACTTAAAGGCAAAGTAACGTTATTTTACAATCTGAGCCTTCTTTCGGTAATAAAACAAGTCGTTTGACTCACCCATATCACGTTCGTGTCATTTGGAGCTGTTTGAAGAAAGTTATGTTGTAGCGTAACCATTAGCATTTGTTTTGGGGGCATTACTTTGCGGTCTCCAAATAACACAAACTTTAGCACTTTTCAAATCATAGAAGCCCGATGTCTTAATGTAAGAAATCGTTTGAAGCAAAAGTGGCCTGTAATCCGAGATTTATCCATAGTTTTCAGCTTTGCGTTTCATGTTTGGGGCCCAGGCGCAGTCCGCGCATGCGCACTGGCGTCCTCATCTACTCGAAACTATGGCTAAATCTCGGATTACAGGCCACTTTTGCTTCAAACGATTTCTTACATTAAGACATCGGGCTTCTATGATTTGAAAAGTGCTAAAGTTTGTGTTATTTGGACACCGCAAAGTAATGCCCCGAGCAAATGATACAGCACCATGTTAACAGATACGGGATCATTAGTAGAACAGAACGGCTCAACATAAGTTCTGCGATACTGCTCCAATTGACAGAAAAATGCTATGGGTGAGTAAAACTACTTGTTTTATTGCCGAAAGAAGGCTCAGATTGTAAAAAAAAACGTTAATTTGCCTTTAAGATAATCCTGCTGTGATCTTCTGATGTTGTGATCAAATATTATGATAAGTTGTAACGTCGTATTCTTTCTTAATTGTATACTAAGTGTGTGTATGTGTATTTTGTATTATATTGTATATGTATTGTGTGCCCTTTGCCTTTTTACACCATGACCAGAGGACTACAGATGAAAACTCACCTTCTGGATAACTCTGGCTTTTTTAACCATGTGTAATCACTTGTTTTATGAAATTGCACTGTCCCCTTTTACATAAACTAAACATAAACGTACGCGTATCAACCATTAAGAAACTAACTAAGGAATCATGTTTTGAATACAGGAGAATAAAGATCTCAACTTCAGACATTCTTGAATCACTCTAAACACAACTTCAAGAGGGTAAATGAGAAGGGAAACTATGATAACATGGTCTGAAGCTC
The DNA here is from genome assembly GCA_036785185.1 of Paratrypauchen microcephalus. Lineage (NCBI taxonomy): Eukaryota > Metazoa > Chordata > Actinopteri > Gobiiformes > Gobiidae > Paratrypauchen > Paratrypauchen microcephalus. Next base: position 43,630 of record JAVJIX010000348.1, on the reverse strand, counting down.
TGAAAGGTCCATTTTGTACAACGTCTCGAGTAAATGACTTGAGTAAACGCGTTGCCAGTTGTTCGGAGCCGGCCGAGCGGCGCCTTTTGTGTGAACCTGATAAGCCTGACTCCTTTCGTTAATTAACACAAGTCTGAGTGTGCCTCGCGTTTGCGGTTGACTTAAAGGCGCGGTTATCAGACGCTCCGCTGCACGGCTCCCCCGGTGGCTCGGAGTAAATTGAGAGAGAGCAAAGCAATTCTCCGGGGTTCTGTTTCATTTCAGAGTACCACAGATTTCAGTGAACTGCGTTAACCTTCTCCGACAGAAGCTCTTTGCAGTCCGAGGCCCAGATGAAAAGCAGTGGTGATTTATCAGAGCTGTGTTTTGGAATTTGTCACAAGTTTATTATGCAAATGAGATTTTCAGGGCACTGGGGGGGTTTTGTGATAGATGAGATTAAAAACGTGGTGAAATTATCTTGTGGAGCAGACAAGCGTTTTGTTGTCATCTGTTTATCTTGGAGGGTCTGAACAGTGGGTGGGGTAAAAGCAGCTGGACCGGGGCATACAAACCAGATCTCAGAATTTTAGATGTGTACTTTACTTAAAGATGCACTATGTAACTTTTCGGTTGAGGGTCCGTCACCTTTTTGTTTCCATATGGAGATGTCTATGCTCTGATTCAGATGTTCCACACTATGAAGTTTAACAGCTCGACCTTACATTTACTTAATTACAGATGGGTTTAAATTAAAAAATACCTTGAAAAACAGGCATTCTGACTGTGAGCGGGGTCGCCTCTCCACAGATCTGACCTGTAACTTGGTCTGAATTGGTCTCCATTTTTATTTATTTATTCTTTATTTAATAGGGACAGTGCATATTAATGAACATCTACAACATTGCAGTGAAAATATGCCAGGTTATAGCAAAAATGCTCATTTCCATCTGTCGTCCCTGGGCAGGTGACGCCACAGCAAAAACAACCAAAACAACGACAAGATTTTAAAATTAAAAGTGTCCAGAAGTCTGGTTTTCCTTTAGCTGCTGTTTCAAGTGTGATTTAAAGTGCCCAGTGTTGGAGTCTCTCTTTATCACTGCGTGCACATGGTAGGATTGGACTGGATTTCTCCAAATCCGATCCCGTTACTCGGCGGGTGGTCTCTCCTTAGATCCCAGTGCACATGAAGCTCGTGTAATCAGATAGTGGTCAGCGACCTGGCCGGCTCCGCTACGCTATGTGGCGGCTACTCAATAAAAACACAACAAACTATGTGGCGGTATACAAAGATGGCGCTCGAGGAGTTTGACGGAGCAGCATTGGTGTACGTGTTGTGCATTCTTTCTTCGCAGCCATGATTTCGTCTGACTTTTCCGGAAACAATCGCTACATATGACGCGTCGGCGCCTCCTGCCACTTCCGGGTGAAATCCCTGGCGAAAATTCCCGTGCATGCGCAGTACGCCAATCCGATCCGATATCGTGCACAAGGCGGCACCGAGCGGATTACTATCGGCCTAAGCCAGGTGTTCCAGTCGGATTCAGGAAACCAATCCCTATACGATCCTTAGCCTGTGCACATCAATTTGATACGATCCCAATCTGTTTGCAATCGTATTACCCTCGTCCATGTGCACGCAGTCATTGATGATGGGAGAGAGTTCCAGAACTTAGAGCCTCTGACTGAGAGAACACATCTCCATGAAAACAATGCACAAGTACATTTTCCAGTGGATACTTTTTATTTTTACTTCACTACATTTGAGAACGTGTATCTGTACTTTCTACTACACATCTACACATTGTGCTCTGTAGGAGAATTCTGTCTGGGCCCAAACTCCTAGAGCTGCAGTACCTGGAGCATCCACTAGAGCGGGGACAGAGGGGGAGGGGCTCATCCTGTTCTTATTATAGATCCATGCCACAAATGCACAAATAAAACCGTTTGTATTTCTGTCACAATAGTCTGACGTGCGTCTATCTGCCATGTTTGTTTTGGTTTGTTTTGGCGCTTCACCGTTTCGCCCAAACCACAAAACTCCACAGCTCTCTCTCAAAGTCGGGGATTTATTTCTAAACTGCATTTAGATAATGACTTCATGTTTTGTTGATTGTAAACCAGAATATTAATCTAGAGCAGGATTGGCCCGAGAGTCGAGGTTCAAACTGATTCACTTTAAACAGGCTCTTGCATAATCTGAGCGCTCTGATTGGATTTCTCCTGTTTTCTGATCATAGGCTCCACCTCGAACACGGATTACACCATAATCTGTGTTCATCCAGCTCAGGGTCACAGGCCGCCCCTGTCCACGATGAGGCAACGGACTGGACCTGGACTGAACCTGGATTGGACCTGGACTAGACCTGGACTGAACCTGGACTGAACCAGGGCCAAACCTGGACTGAACCTGAACTAAACCTGGACTGAACCCAGACTAAACCTGGACTAAACCTGGACTGAACCAGGGCTAAACCTGGACTGAACCTGGACTAAACCTGGACTAAACCTGGACTGAACCTGGACTGAACCTGGACTAAACCTGGACTAAACCTGGACTGAACCTGGACTGAACCAGGGCTAAACCTGGAATGAACCTGGACTAAACCTGGACTGAACCTGGACTGAACCAGAACTAAACCTGGACTGAACCTGGACTGAACCTGGACTAAACCTGGACTGAACCTGAACTAAACCTGGACTGAACCTGGACTGAACCTGGACTAAACCTGGACTGAGCCTGGACTAAACCTGGACTGAACCTGGACTGAACCTGGACTAAACCTGGACTGAGCCTGGACTAAACCTGGACTAAACCTGGACTGAACCTGGACTGAACCTGAACTAAACCTGGACTGAGCCTGGACTAAACCTGGACTAAACCTGAACTAAACCTGGACTGAACCTGGACTGAACCTGGACTAAACCTGGACTGAGCCTGGACTAAACCTGGACTAAACCTGGACTGAACCTGGACTGAACCTGAACTAAACCTGGATTAAACCTGGACTGAACCTGAACTAAACCTGGACTAAACCTGGACTGAACCTGGACTGAACCTGGACTGAACCTGAACTAAACCTGGACTGAACCTGGACTGAACCTGGACTGAACCTGAACTAAACCTGGACTAAACCTGGACTGAACCTGGACTAAACCTGGACTAAACCTGGACTAAACCTGGCATAAACCTGGACTGAACCTGGACTAAACCTGGACTGAACCTGGACTGAACCAGGACTAAACCTGGACTGAGCCTGGACTAAACCTGGACTAAACCTGGACTGAACCTGGACTGACTGAACCTGAACTAAACCTGGACTGAACCTGGACTGAACCTGGACTAAACCTGGACTGAGCCTGGACTAAACCTGGACTAAACCTGGACTGAACCTGGACTGAACCTGAACTAAACCTGGATTAAACCTGGACTGAACCTGAACTAAACCTGGACTAAACCTGGACTGAACCTGGACTGAACCTGGACTGAACCTGAACTAAACCTGGACTGAACCTGGACTGAACCTGGACTGAACCTGAACTAAACCTGGACTAAACCTGGACTGAACCTGGACTAAACCTGGACTAAACCTGGACTAAACCTGGCATAAACCTGGACTGAACCTGGACTAAACCTGGACTGAACCTGGACTGAACCAGGACTAAACCTGGACTGAACCTGAACTGAACCAGGACTAAACCTGGACTGAACTTGAACTGAACCAGGACTAAACCTGGACTGAACTTGAACTAAACCAGAACTCAGAGCAATGACATATCCATAGAAACAACCAAAAAGTTACACAGTGCACCTTTTAAAAGACAGAACATTCTGTTCATTGCAGAGGATATTTTATTTTCTAAATAATTGTGGCCTTTCTGATCTGGTAATTGCTCCAGTCAAACTGAGATTTCAGTTAAATTTTATTGTGCAGGTTTTTGAAAGCACTTCATTAAATCAAATGGACTCTTATTTCCTCCTCAAAAACAGACCTCGAGTTGTGTTTTGTTTCATTCACACATGTTTAAGTAACACTTTATTATTAGTCTGTTTACATCTCCAAAGATCAAAACGCTCTATTCCACCTTGTGATGTCATGAAGTGGTAGTTTTCAAGTGAACAGCTCCTTTTACCTTTAGTTCAGTAGAGATGGTCAATTCCAGAGCTGAAGTTATCCAAATGATTCTAGTGAAGGTGTGTGAAGTTTAAAAACACAATGGAGGACTTCCCGTATCACCACATGACATCACAATGTGGAATAAAGTGTTTTCTGTCTGAGAAAACTGAAGGGTTTGTGTGAATGAAGACAAAAGGAGAAATTCAATTTGTCAACTGGACAAAAGTTTATTTGGTCGAATACGTTCCTCAGCTCATCCAAGCTGCTTCTTCAGTTCTGGTCAGACGCTGGTGGACACTGCCTGTATCTGCCTGAAGGGGGCGCTAACTACAATGAAATGACTCTGAGACGACCACACCTACTTGTTTACAGTTTGTGTTAGTTAGGTGGGCCTGTTAGATAGTCGTGTAAATAATAATTGATTCATATCGATGCATCGATCCTACAGCCGACGATCCAAATGCATCGATGCGTCCACAAGAGAATCGAATCGAATTTTTCTGGAATCAAATTTATTCAAAACATCATCAATACATAAACTATGCACCATTGAATCGAATCGAATTGTATCGAATCGTGGGGAATTCTCAAGTATCGAAAATAATCGAATCGTTGGCTTAAGAAATCGATATCGTATCGAATCGGCATGAAGTGTCTGATCTACACCCCTACTATTAGATCTGCAGTGGGAGTGGAGTGTGGGTCTTGTTAGCAGAACCATTCGGGACCATAATGGTGTTTTCACACCTCTGGACCTGAGGGGTATTCCACGAAAGCTACTAAGCGCAAAGCCCGGCTTTATTCGTCAGTTGGCGCTAGTTTAAGTGAGAGTTCGGTTCCACGACGCTCGCTAAACTTAGTTCCCGCTGAGTTACTGGGGCAACATGGTCTTAGCAGATAGTCTGGTCGCGGGGAGGCTAAAGTTCTGTCTTACTTAGGCCGTGTCGCAGAGAATACGTACCTGACGTAAACAGAGTGTCAAACACACCGTTCTGCACACTCCGCATGAGTATCTGTGTTGTCCGAAAACAACATCAGCAAAAAAAACAAATTACCTTACGTTCTCGGTTCTTGACAATTCTCCGGTAATAAACATATGCTTTTCAACCGCTGTCTTTACGACATTAACATATAGAAGAATTCCAGCGGTATTTCAGAGAATAGCTGTGGTCGAGTGGTTATGTGCTCTGACTCCCACGTATGTGCGGGCCGGGTTCGATTCCCGCTATAGACCTATTGATGCCCACGTCAAATTTCAGTTAAATTTTCACGCATTTATATTTGCAACATATTACAGAAATGGAAATTAATTTAACCTACAATTACTGTTATCATCACATAACTTATATCAGCTGGGCCTAACATCACTCTCACATGACGACATTGACACTTTATATTTTATGTGACATCTCTATCAAAGAATACAGTTACAGGTAAACCTTTACTTTTAAAACAAAATGTAGCCAAATAACAGGCACACTCCATGATGCAACATTTCAATGATTCAACAAATTTGCTTCAGAGATGCTGTGCAAGCCTTTTTAATGAAATCCTATTTATCAATTTCCATCAATAGTCATGAACCAATAAAAGACATTAGGTATGACATTCTGGTGCGAGGCCACTGCTGGAGGACTGCTGAGGAGGGTCAAGTGTACGCCATCTTCAGTAACTTGAATATACTCTTCAGGAGAACTCGCAGGAAGGATCTTTGATGGGGTCCCTCCTTCAATTACCTCCTACCAGTGGCGGCCCCGGTTTAGGGCCAGTGCCAGCTCCTCTGCAGGTGAAAGGTTTTGAGGGGGCTCCCACCTCCTGTGTGGCTTGGTAGCTACTGTTCATTTAAGTCTAGGTGAGTACCATTTCAACAGTATTACTAATTTCACTGAATAATAATATTAATATTAGCTTACTTACCACTCTGCAAAATGTTATTATTATTCAGTGAAATTAATAATACTGTGAAATATTACCTTAATTTAATTTAAAATGAACAGTGCTGCACAAACCACAGGAATAATTTATAAAAACCTTTCACCTGCAGAGAGCCAACAGCCTAGAGCCAGGGTCGCCACTGTGGAGGTAGTTGAAGGAGGACATCAAGGTCCTTTCCTGCGAGTTCTCCTGAAGTATATTCAAGTTGCCAATGTGGACCCTCCTCAGCAGTCTCCGATGTCTGTGTCTTTGGTAGTTTATGTGGAAATTGACAAATAGGATTTCGTAAAACTATCTCAGCTAAATTTGTTGAATCATTGAAATGTTGCATATGGAATATTATGACAATTTGGCTACATTTTACAAAATAAGGTTTACCTTTAATATGTTCTGATAGAGATGTCACATAAAATATAAAGTGTCAATATCATCAAATTAATATGACCTTTGATATAGGGTTATGTGATTGATAACAGTAATTGTAGGTTAAATTCATTTCCATTTCTGGAGCAATATGTTGCAAATGCATAAATGCGTGAAAATTTGGGCAGTAGACCATCAATAGGTCAATAGCGGAATCGAGCAGCCCACTTTTACAAGAGCACATAACCACTCGATTTTAATATTCACAATTACCGCTGGGTTCTTCTATATGTTAATAATCGTAAAGACCTTGATTGAAAAACATATGTTTAGATTGCCGGAAATTGCAGAACGAGAACGTAAGGTAATTTGTTTTTTGCTGATGTTGTTTTCGGACAACACGAGATACTCATGCGGGGAGGTGGTAAAGACATTATTTTTGACACTCTGTTTACGTCAGGTACATATTCTCACGACACAGTAAAATAAGACAGAACTTTAGCCTCTGACATATACTAAGACAATTTTAATGCTCAGCAGGAACTCTGCCAACGTCGTGGAACTTCAAACTCTCACTAAACTAGCGCCAACTGTACGCCGAATTTTGCATAGCTTTCGTGGAAATACCTCAGATCAGAGGAATGTGAAAACGCCATTATGTCCCAGATAATTCTGCCTTTTCCCACTGCAGATCTAATAGTAGAGTGTAGATCAGACACTTCATGCCGATTCGATATCGATTTCTTGATTCGATATTTTGTTCGATACTTGAAATTCCCCCGCGACCGATGCAATGGTGCATAGTTTATGTATTGATGATGTTTTGAACAAATTTGATTCCAGAAAAGTCATTCGATCTATGCTAATGAGCCTCCGGCTCGTCTTCTCTAAGACCTCATTAAATAAATATAGATGTTGTGGCTTACACGACAACACTAACAACACAAACTGCTTCAAACAAGCAAGTGTGTCTCTCAAGTCATTTCATTGTAGTGCGCTTACTCAGGCAGATACAGGCAGTGTCCACCAGCGTCTGACAGAACTGGAAAGAGCAGCTTGAGGCTGAAGAGGAAAAAATGATGACAAAATAAACTTTGTCCAGTTGACAAATTGAATTTCTCCTTTATCTTCATTCACACAAAAAAACCCTTCATTTTCTCAGACAGAAAACACTCCGATTTAATGATGTCATGTGGTGATACAGGAAGTCCTCCATTAGTATTTTTAAACTTCACACACCTTCACTAGAATCATTTTAGTTCTTCAGCTCTGGAATTGACCATCTCTACTGAACTAAAGGTAAAAAAAAAGAGAATTGTGCTGAAAACTACCACTTCATGACATCATAAACGTTTTGATCTTTGGAGATGTAAACAGACTAATAATAAAGTGTTACTTTAAACATGTGTGAAATGAAAAACACAACTCGAAGATATTTTTGAGGAGAAATAAGAGTCCATTTATTTAATGAAGTGCTTCAAAACCTGCACAATAAGAATTTAACTGAAATCTCAGTTTGACTGGAGCAATACAGATCAGAAGACAGTGTTTAGAAATAAAATATCCTGCAATGAACAGAATATTCTGTCTTTAAAAGGTGCATATCTTGGCACTATGGATGTCATTGCTTTCTGAGTTCTGGTTGGATCAAGGTTTGAATCTAGTTCAATTCAAAGTTGAGTCAAATCTAGTTCAATTCAAATTCAATCAAATTTAATTTCCTAGTTCAATCAATTCAAATTTGAATCAAGGTTCAATTCAGAGTATACCAGGATTTAGTCCAGAGTTTAGTCAGTTTAGTCAAAAAAAAAAAGGTTCAGTCAAATTTAGAGTTTAGGTTCGAATCAAATTCAATCCGTTCAGTCAAATTTGGGTCAAATTCAGGCAAATTCAATCAAATTCAATCAAATTTAGTCAAGTTCAGAGTTCAGTCAAATTTAATCAGGTTTGGTCAATCAGATTTAGTCGGGTTTAGTCGAATTTCAGTCAGGTTTGGTGATCAGGTTCAGTCCGGAGTTTAGTTCGGGGTTCGGTCAGGTTTAGCCCTGGTTCAGTCAATTCAGTCAGGTTTAGTTCGGGTTCGGTCCGGGTTTGATCGGGTTTGGTTGTTCGGTCGGTGCAGTCCGGGTTTGGTCGGGCTCGGTCAGGTTTGGTCTGGTTCGGTCAGGTTCGGTCAGGTTTGGTCAGGTTCAGTCCGGGACTTTATGCTGGGTTAGTCCAGGTTTAGTCCGGGTTTGGTCGGGTTCGGTGCGGGTTTAGTCAGGTTTGGTCAGGTTCGGTCGGGTTCAGGATCACGGGTTTAGTTCGGGTTCGATCGGTTCGATCAGGTTCGGTGCAGGTTTGGTCAGGTTAGTTCGGAGTTCGGTCAGGACAATCAGACAGTTCGGAGTTCGGTGGGTTGATCAGGTTTGAGATCAGTTTGGTGACGTCCGGGTTTGGTCGGGATGTCGAGTCCGGGTTGCGTTCAGGTTTAGTCCGGGTTTAGTCGAATCGATCCGGGTTTGGTTGGAGTTCAGTCCGGGTTCAGTCGGGTTGCGGATCGGGTTTGGTGCCGGTCGGGTTTGCAGTCGGGTTCGGTCGGGTTCGGTCGGGTTTAGTCCGGGCTCGGTCAGTCCTGGTTCAGTCGGGTTGATCCGAAGATCAGTTCGATCAGGTTGCAGGTCGGTTCGATCAGGTTCGATCAGTCCGGGTTTGGTCGGTTCGGTCGGGTTCCTTTCCGGGTTTGGTCAGGTTGAGTCCGGGTTGGCCCTGTCGAATCCGCAGTCGGGTTCGGTCCGGGTTTGGATTCGGGTTCAGTCCGGGTGACCTGGTTCGGTCAGGTTCAGTCGGAGTCTGGATCAGGTCAATCAGCCGATCCGGGTCCAGTCGTTGCCTCGTAGGTGGACAGAGACATGACCTGGCTGGATGAACACAGATTATGAGGACAACAATCAGTGTTCAGTGGAAATGATCGAAAACGGGAAGTCAATCGAAGACGTCCAGATATGCAAGGCCTCTTAGAAATTGAATCGTCGACTCGAATTGTGCTCTAGATATTCTGGTTACAATGATAAGAGCAATGAAGTCATTATCTAAATGCAGTTGCATCCCCAGACAGTAATGGAAGTGGTTGAAACGGCTAAAACAAACAAAACAAATGGCAGATATGGCTGTGACAGAAACTAACAAACGGTTTTATTTGTGCATTTGTGGCATGGGTCCATAATAAATTTCCCTCGCTCTGTAGATATACGAATATATACCAAAACAGATTTATAGACAGAATTCTCCTACAGAGCACAATGTAGATGTGTGAAAATACCGTTCTCAAATGTAGTGAAGTAAAAATAAAGTATCCCGCCATTGGTGATCAGAGGACTCTCTCCCATCATCAATGACTGCGTCATGGACGAAATTAATACGATTGCAAAATATGCATATCAAATGATGCTGATAAGTTGGTTTCCTGAATCCGACTGGAACACTACAACTAGGCGATAATAATAAACAGTGCACACCAACGATACTCCGGCTCGGATAGCTTTTCATGCACGGAATTTCGCCAGGGATTCACCCGGAAAATGAAAAGCATCTTGCCTGCATCCTTATGCGCGATTGTTTCGAAGAAAAGTCAAGCAGAAAATCATATGCGAAGAAGAATGCAACTGCAGCCAGTCAAATACTGGCGCCATGTATATACATACATATAGTTTGTTGTGTTTTATTGAGTAGCCGCCACATAGCGTAAGCAGCGTATTCATGACTTCTATCTGATTACCGCGAGCTCCTCACTGGGATCTAGGAGACCACCACTCCAGTACGGATTCGAATTTGGAAGAAATCCAGTCTACCATTGTACACGTAATAAAGAGAGACTCCAACACTGCTTCATCACACTGAAACACTGGCGCCTTCAGACTTCTAGACACTTTTAATTTTAAAATCTTAATAAGTTTGCAATTTGTATTGAAATCACCACCTGCCTCCAAAATGACAGATGGAAATAATTTTTGCTATAACACCTGGCATATTTTCACTGCAATGTTATAGATGTTTCTGTACACTGTCCCTATTAAATAAAGAATAAAATAAATAAAAATGGAGACGAATTCAGACCAAGTTACAGGTCAGATCTGGAGAGAGCGACCGCTTCCTGTCAGAATACTGTTTTCAAGGTATTACAATTTAAATACATCTACTAATTAAGTAAATGTAGATTGGCCTTAAACCGAACGTTATCTGCATATAGAGCAAAGGTGACGAATATACATTTGAAAAGTTACATAGTGCATCTTTAAGTAAAGTACACATCAAATTCTGAGATCTATTTTGCTCTTGATCCTTTGCTTACCCCACCCATTCAGACCCTCCAAGATAAGCAGATGACAACAAACGCAGCTTGTCTGCTTCCCTGATGTTCACCGTTTTAATCTCATCTAAAACATTACCCTCTCATTTGCATAATAAAGCTGTGACAAATTCTAAAACAGCTCTGATAAATCACCACTGCTTTTCATCTGGAGCCAGTTTCTAAGAAACTCTCGAAGGTGCGCAGTTCTGCAAGTCTATGTGCTCTGAAATACTGGGAATTTGAGTGCTATCTCTCTCAATTTACTCCGAGCAGCGAAGCGTCTGATAGCCGCGCCTTTAGAGTCAACCGCAAACGCGAATCTACTCAGACCGCTGATGAATAGAAAGTCAACTTATCAGGTTCACACAAAAACTTCCAGACAACTGGCAACGAAGTCGACCTTTCGAGACATTGTAAAATGGACACTTTCAGGTTCAGACCATGTTATCACTACATCGGCTACCCTCTTGAAGTTGTGTTTCGTGATCTTCAGAAATGATCTGAAGTTGAATCTTTCGGTGCACTGTATTCAAAACATGATTCACTGAATTAGATTTCTTAATGAGGTTGATGCAACATCTGCAGATTATGATTTAGTTGATAAAGGGACAGTGCAATTTCATAAAACAAGTGATTACACATGATTAAAGCCAGAGTTATCAGAAGACAGTTTTCATCTGTAGTCCCCTAAATTAAATGATATAAAAAAGGGAAAACACTATCTACATATACAATATAATACAAAATACACATACACACACTTAGTATACAATTAAGAAAGAATACGACGTTACAACTGTATCATAATATTTGATCCTGCAACATCAGAAGATCACAGCAGAATTAGATGCTTAACAGGCAAATTAACGTTTTTTTACAATCTGAGCCTTCTGACAATAAAACAAGTAGTTTTACTCACCCATAGCCTTTTTCTGTCAATTTTGGTATATCGCAGGACTATGTTGAGCCGTTCTGTTCTACTAATGATCCCGTATCTCAACATGGTGCTGTATCATTTGCTCGGGGCAGTACCACTGCGGTGTCAAAATAACACAAACTTTAGCACCTTTCAAATCATAAACGTAATGTCTGAATATGGAAATCGTTTGAAGCAAAAGTGGCCTGTAATCAGATTTAACTAGTTTATTAGATGAAAATACATTAACAGTGCGCTGAAGACTCATACAAACTAAATATGTGGTAAATAACATTACTTTACTGCCAAATATTGCATTTAGGTAATACCCAGTTTTTTCATTTTTTGTAAAGGCTGCTTCTATGTTGAGCAGTTTAAACTCTGGAGGCACTTTTCGCACTCCTCACTGAGCAGAAACGGCCTGATGCAAAAGTGCTCCTCACTGAGCCAGAAGGCAACTGTCTAATGCGCCCTCACTGACGAACAACTGTCTAAAGATGCTCCTCACTGGCCAAGAACGACTGTCTAAAAGTGCTCTTCACTGACCAGAACTGACTACCAAAGTGCTGCATTTTGCTTCAGAAATATTCACTTTATTCTTTTATTTACTCCATTTTACATGATTGACATTAAGCTATTTTGTTTTCCAAGCTGAAATGGACTGAGTCTCATGTTACACCTCAGATCTCATCCAGCTCCAGCTAAGACGAGATACGAAACCAGATGAACTCTGCTCATCGGCCTTAAAATTCACTGGAGCGTTCTGACTTGCGTCTGAAAAAGTTTTCATTCACCGTTTTAAGATTTACTTTATTCTGTAACTTCCCCACCGTATGCTGGTCATTAATTGTAATGAGTCATTTATTTTAAATCTTTTATTGATTTATTGATATTCTACACTCCTAGATTCAGTACACACTAGATTAATCTTACTTGAAAGGACACTGTGGGCTTTATTTAATATTTCTGCAGTCTATGTTTTATCTGGATTATTACCTGCACTTTAAGAACTGTTTTATTTATGAAATGTGCTATATAATAAAGTGGATTAGATTGGATGATTATTGAAAAATTTTAATGCGTATGTATTTTCCCATTTTTTGATTTTTCCTTTAGCTATTTTTCACGTATAAAAGACAAATTAAAAAAAACCATTCCTGCTTTAAATATGAAGTACAAATTAGCATCTGTTGTCTAAAGTGTCTAAATGTTTCTACGAACCGACAAAGCGGTAAATAATAATATTTCCACCTTAATAACTGAGAGATCTCGAGAAAGCGACACATTCATTCGTGATCTCGAAGAAACAAAAATTATTCCGTGATCTCAAGAAAACACTGTATCTCTGTTAATAAAAGGCAGGCAGCGTATATGCCCTAACGGAGGTGCAGCGAATATCTTGAAATTATCCCAAATTAAAATAATACAATCTTCCCCTGCATAATCAACCCGCCTGAGTCAATATATTGCCTTATCAACTTTGTCGATTATTGTTGGCTCAGACATTCCTAATGACAAAACATATCTATTCAAGAATGAAAATGCTTGAAATGCAACCTATACACGTATGGCGATATTAGGCACGTTTCAGTTGTTTTCTGAATCCGTGATGTATTGTTTTGTTTTCTCGAGATCACTTGGAATAATTGTTTTATTTTCTCTAGATCACGGAATAAATATTTTGTTTTCTCGGATCACGGGAAATAAATGTTTTATTTCTCGAGATCACGGATAAATATTTTGTTTTCTCAAGATCACTGAATAAATGACTTTGTTTTCACCGAGGCATCACCCAGAATTTTTTTGTTTTCTGAATCACGGGATCTTCCATTGTTTCACCGAGATCCCACTGAGAATGAGCATTGTGTTGTTTTCTCAAGACTCATGGAAATAAATGACATTTTCTGTTTTCAATCGGTCATGTTTTGTTTTCTCGAATCCCTTGTGAATAATTTGTTTTATTTTCTCGAGATCACGGAGATAAATATTTTGTTTCACCGAGATCCACTTGAATAAATAACATTTTCTCGGGATCACGAAACCATCTTTATTTTCTCAAGATCACTGAATAATTGTTTTGTTTTCTCGAGATCTGAGAATAATTTTTTTGTTTTCACCGAGATCCTGAATATTGTGATTGTTTTTCTCAAGATCCTTGAATAGTATTGTTGTTTTTCTCAAGATCATGGAATCAAATGTTTTGTTTTCTCAAGATCATGGAATAAATGTTTTGTTTTCTCGAGATCACTGTATTGTTTTCTGTGAGATCCTGTTTTCTCGAGATCCTAGAATAATTTTTTGTTTTCTCGAGATCCTTGAAATAGTAATGTTGTTTTCTCGAGATCCCTTGAATGAAAGCTGTGTTGTTTTCACCGAGATCCTGCCGAATAATATGTTGATTTTCTCGAGATCCACGAAATAGCTGTTTTGATTTTCTCGAAACTGAATGGAGTATCCTCGTTATGCCAGGGATAATAGGAAGAAAAATATTGCTTATGAATGTAATGGCCTCTGTCGGCTTCCACATGTTCGTCCCAGAAGTACAAATGTCTAAAAGGGTTTCTCAATTAAATATCTCGAGTTACAAAAAAAAAAAAAAAAACGCCGCTTCGAGGCCGTGCCTGTACTGTGTGCGGTTTTAAGCTCGGGATACTCTTCATTAAAGTCTTGATTTTACTGCGTCAAGCTCAATGCTTTAGGGGTGAGATTCCTGTGAAATCATGTGATCACAGGGACAGGGATCCTCTGACACCTGTGAATAATGAGGCGCACAAACACGATCGCCTGCACACGACCGCACACTGCAGCCTACACTGCAAGGAAACCCACTGTATTATGGGGCAAGACTGGACCAGAAGGCTTTGCGTATAAAGGGCCCATATGACATGGCCCTATTTTCTAATGTTCTATGTTTTAATAAGATTTCCACCACTATCACAAACAAGAGCTGTGTTTTGTTTCATTCGCACGTTTTACACACAATCCCCTGCAGATTTAGGGCTGAGTTCTCAAACACAAAATATTGCACCCGGTTCCAACATTTCTCCGATGTCAAACAGGAATGCTCCACTGCATTTTTAAGCTCCATAAACGCCTTCACTAGGATCAATGAGATTGCCTCTCTGTATTGAACTAAAGGTAAAATTATTATTATTATTATTATTATTATTATTATTATTATTTATTTTTTTATTTTTATTTTTTTACAGGAAGTGCTCCACTGTGTTTTTAAACTCCATACATCTTACTAGAATCACTGGAATTGCCCCTCTCTATTGAACTAAAGGTAAAATTATTATTATTATTTATTTATTTATTTATTTATTTTTATCAAAATTATTTTCCCTTGTGTATCAGTAAAGATTTATCTAAAGCTAAATCCTAAAAGTGCTGTTAGCACTTGAAAACTACCGCTTCATGATGCTGCATTTTAAGCTGCAGAAAATTGTGGACAGACAAATAACAAACAACTACTCAAGCACATCAAAGCGACAGTGATATTATTCAGATAATAGTCATAGAATTACTTATATTTGCTATAAAAATTATCAGCTGGATTAACTGTTGATCTGAGGGGCCACGTTTAAGTAACAGAGGGCCAGAGTTTGAACCCCCAGTGGTAGAAGAACTGCCACTCTTTTTGTCTCCATGGGGATGTTTGCTTGCTGGCCTGACATATGATAATGGTGTATTAACTGTATATGCGGCAGAGTCGATGCTGTGGCCGTTGGGAATCTGACAGAATGGAGCAACAGCATCTATTTGACAGTCTTAGCACTTCAATCCAAAAGCTCATGTTTATAGTTGGATTGGGGGGAGTTCAAGATGTAATTCAAACACTCTGGTGATTAGTCATTTTAAAAGCCAGTGTTTAATAGAAGTAACTGTGATAAGGTGCATAAAACCCTGGATCTGTCTTTTATTCCAACTTTTTCTGGTCCGTCAAATACTTGTCTCCATTAAGATGTTATTGCTTTGTCTGGAATGTTCCACAGTATGGCATTAAACGCTTCTATCTTCATAGGTAGACCAACCAGACCAAGTTACAGGTCAGATTTTTAATGGCGAAGTGATATCTGGCCGCAGTCTAGAATACCTGTTTTTCTAGGATATCGCATGCCCATCCATTTTCTTGGCCTTATCAGGGGCCGGGTAGAGGAGGATATACTGCTAAATTTTCCAGTGTGTCCTAGATGCTTCCCCGAACGTGAAGGAGCAGCAGCTGAGACCCCACCTCAGCGGCTGCTCCTCTCGACGTGGAGGAGCAGCGAATCACTCCGAGCTCCCTCCCATGTGACTGGGCTCCTCACTCTATCTCTAAGCCACTGGGAGAGCGCTCAGCCACTCTAGCGGAGGAAACTCATTTCGACCGCTTGTATCCCGCGATCTCGTCCTTTCGTTCATTTACCCAGAGCTCATAACCAGGGGAGGGAGGAACGAGATCGACAGTAACCCCAGAGCTTGCCTTCGGCTCAGCTCCATCCCTTGCCTTTCACCACAACGATGCATCTGTACAGCGGCCGCATCACTGCCGATCCTGTCAGCCGATCCACCTGTCACCTCAGGCTCCATTCTCCTCTCACTCGAGAACAAGACCCGAGGCTCTGCACTGGCCCGAGGCAGGGCCTCTTCACCCGGTGCATGTTAGACTCATAGAATTTGCTGCCCTTATCTACGGTTCTGTTCATTGTTTTTATGGACAGAATTGGCTCTAAATGCTGATCAGGGGCCGTAGGGGATCAGTTTGGGAACCACAGGATCACCATCTCGCTGTTTGCAGATGATGTAGTCCTGATGGCTTCATGGAGCCGGGACCTCCAATATACACTGGGGCAGTTTGCAGCTGAATTTACAGCCGCTGGGATGAGGATCCAGCTCCTCCAAACCCGAGGCCGTGGTTCTCGACTGGAAAAAGGTGGCACACACTTCTCCAGATTGGGTGAAGAGTTTTTCCAGATATATTTGAGCTGCTGTGATAAACACTGCAAGTGACAGACCCCCCAACTTAAAAAATTTTACAGTGCACTGCTTTAAATCAGTTCAATCTGTCAGAAAAAATTAAAATGCCTTTCTTGTGCATAAATAGTCTTTGCATTCTGATGTAATTTACTGTTGATGACATAGAGTGCAAAGTAAAATTTCATTGTACAGGGAAATGTGTTTCTTACTGTGCATACTAAAAAGCTTTGAATCTTGAATCTTAGAATCTTGGTTATAGACTGATCCCTACTTCCAGTATTTTTGTACATTTCTTTTCAACTTTCTTCACAAACTGATACACAAAACTATAATATTCACCACAGGTACTATCCCACCAAACTAGAGATGCAAATTATCGATTAATTCATTAATCTAAGATAAGATAGATAAGATAAAGATAAGATAATCCTTTATTTGTCCCACAATGGGGAAATTGCATTTGTCACAACGCAAGTTTCAGAAACAGTTGGAAAAAAGAGCATGCATCAAAAATTAAGATAAATAATAATAAGTATGTACAATCAACTAAAAAACACAACACTGTAAGGTTAAAGGCACAGGAACGCTGCACAATAAATATCTTTGGTTCCTGAGCAATTAATTAATATTGGTCAAAGTGACTTCAGTTCAGTAATCCTATATAATATCACTACAATAAAGTGACTCAGATGATTGTGAACAGTGCTGTGATGGAACAGTGGTTGTTACACAAATAAGTAGCAGATAAAAGTGACTTTAAATAATATTGCACATGTAGTGTACTATGGAGATGACCAAGTACTATAGAGATGAACATGACTAGCATTGATCATTGTACAGTCTGACAGCAGTAGGAAGGAAAGACCTGCTTGAAATCCTCTTGCTGCAACACAGCGAGGGTGAATCAGTCTGTCACTGATGCTGCTCTCTAGAGCCGACAGAAGAAATCCTGCAGGGGTGACACTCATGGTCCAGCATAGACATGAGTTTAGCCAGGACCCTCTTATACGCCCACCTGCTGCACCGGGTCAGAGGACAGCCCAAGACGGAGCTGGAAGCTTCCTGATGACCTTGTCCAGTTTCTTCTTCTTCTCTCTGTGACGCTGCTGCTCCAGCAGACCACACCGTACAGGATGGCTGATGCCACCACAGAGTCATAGAAGGTCCTCAGGAGAATCTCTCACTCAAAGGACCTGAGTCTCCTCAGGAGATAGAAACGACTCTGGCCCTTCCTGTACAGTGCATCAATGTTACAGTGTTGTATAAAGTACTGGAAAATCAAACTCAAGTAAAAGTATAGGTACCCCTCCCAAAATGACTTTGGTAAAAGTCGAAGTCACTGACTGAAATGGCCGCAATGCAAAGTAAAAGTCTTATCTGGAACTTCTTGTACTTAAGTATGACAAGTAATGTAAAAATAAATGTACTCAAGTAATGTAATTAAAAGTACAAGTAAAAGTATCAAGCAAAGGCAGTCTGCCCCAAATTTTTTTTTTAAACACGGTGCTGAAAATAAGGCATACATAACACCATTGAAAGAGTGTGACTTGGAGGAAGAGGGTTTTTTTGACACTCTTAATTCTGAAATAAAACACCATGTTAAACTCACCCCATGGCAATTTTGTGTCCTTATGGAGCACTGTATGCAGATATTGGAGTTTGGTGATATCCCATGAAATGCCGTCCTATGAGCAGTAGAACAAATGCAGGCATACAAATATACGTTCACAATCCTTCATATCAGCGTAAGAACATTGTTGTGCATGTTTAAATGCGGCAGGGGATGCTCATCGTCAGGTCCCCCTTCATTTGTAGCCGACATGGATGCTGTCTCCTCTTCCATCAGGGATGTTGATTGAATAAACTAGCTGCATGAAACCAACAGGTGTAGGCTGATTGTCATGCGCAAGTAGCGAACAAGCCCAGGCACGTCCTGACTTCCTTCAGTCAGTAGAGGGTTTTTTTGTAACGAGTAACTAAACAGCACATTGAAAATGTATCGGAGTAAAAGTATGCAATTAAATTCAAAAATGTAGTGAAGTAAAAGTAAAAGTTTTTTTTTTTTTTTAACTCAAGTAAAGTACAAAGTCTCCCTAAATGTACTTAAGTACAGTAGTGAAGTATTATTACTTCGTTACTATACAACACTGCAGTGTTGTGAGTCCAATCTAGTTTATTGTTCAGATGAACACCCAGGTACTTGTATGAGTCCACTCTCTCAAGTCCCTTCCCTGGATGTTCACTGGTGGGGGGACAGTAGAATGGCATCTGCGGAAGTCCACCACCATCTCCTTGGTCTTACCCGCGTTGATGAGAAGGTGGTTCCGCTGACACCAGTCCACAAAGTCCTGCGTTAGTGTGCAGGACACAGCTGTCCGTGTTGTGTCTGAAGTCTGCAGTGTAGAGGGTGAAGAGGAAGAGCGCGAGGACCGTGCCCTCGGGCGCCCCCACACTGCAGGTCATGAGGTCAGACACACAGTCCCGGGCTCTCACAAACTGGGGCCGGTTTGTGAGGTAGTCCAGGATCCACTCAGCCAGGTCACAGTCCACTCCCTGCCCACTCCAGCTTGTCCCTCAGGAGCAGCGGCTGGATGGTGTTGAACGCACTGGAGAAGTCGAAGAACAAGATTCTCACAGTGCTGCCGGGCCTCTCCAAGTGGGACAGCGAGTGATACATCAGAGAGATGATGGCGTCCTCTACTCCGATGGCGGGCCGATATGCGAACTGCAGCGGGTCCATCGCTGAGCTCACCGTGGAGCGGAGGTGACCCAGGACGAGCCTCTCCAGAGTCTTCATCACATGAGACGTGAGAGCCACTGGCCTAAAGCTGTTGAGGTCTTTGGCGTGCAGTGTCTTGGGCACAGGTACCACACAGGAGGAGAATTCTACCATGTTCTAACCTTGTTTCCTCATCATAAACAGTCCTGAAGAGGTTTTAGAGTCATCCACGCATGTTTGAATAATCTAGCGATCTCTCCTCGGCCCTTTTCAAACTCTCCTTACGGTTAGCTGTAAGATTCTGTACAAGGCTCCGCCCACAAGCCTACGTCATCCATGCTCCCACATGACAATTCTCCATAAATGTACAAAAACATGACACAAAACTGTACTACAACTTCACAAACCTGATGCGATGTGCAGTAGCACGCTGATTGTGTTGTGATAGTGCTCTGAAGGGGGAGAGACTTAGCATGGGGAGCAAAGGGAGCATCAAAACAAAACTGGAACAAATTATTTTAAAAGTTATTTTTGGTGAATGTAAACAATAATCTCATTATTTTCACTTTAGTCTTAATGCTGGCTACAGTTAAAGTGCAATACGTTCAGTTCAGTAACCTTGAATAATGAACGGTGCTATTTTATGATACAAACTGCAGAAGCTCCTTAAGATTCAGCTGAAGATTTACTCATTTATTAGCTGAAGAAAACATTTATAATTGGACAATCCAAAAGCTTTGGTTAGACCCACTCTGCTCTCATCACCTGACTTCACTTTCAGCATGACTAAAACAAAAGCATCACAAAAACTGAATGTAGTATTTTGTGTTTTGAAGCAAGATTAAAATTATTACCATGATCAACTTTACACACTTTTAACACAGTTACATCATAAAGTGAGTTTTGTGGAGCAGATTTAAGAGAAAAGATCTGAAGGTTAATGTGAGGGTCAGGGCTGGACTGGGACAAAAAACCCTGGCATTTTTGGCTCAGAACGGCCCCTCATAATTAGCGGAGCACAACAGACTAATTTATGTTTGTGTTAACCAAAGTAATGTATTTTTCTATTAGTAATGTATTTTACTATTGCTTTGGGTGGTGATTTAAAAATTCTTGCATTCTAGCAGGCTCTGGACGGGAAAAGTAGTCTACTCTCTCTTCTCTCTCCTCAACAGCTTGGCTTGACTAGACAGGAAGAGGGACATATTATTACAGTTTATTATTAATAATAATAATAATACATTTTATATTAAGTGATAAATAGAAAACCTAAAAACCTAAATTAAAAATATTGGGAACTACCTGGAAAAACTGTGGAAGTATCTAAACCATCAAAACATTTAGTATCTTTAGGTTACATTTTTATTTTTGATAATGATCAGATAAATCTCATACTAAGGCAGCATGAGACAAGACAAGATGGCTGACTGGAAGTAACGATGCTCTCACTTAAGGTCGCTTAAATCAGCCTATTCAATGTATCATGTGTATGGAATTTGTTGTTTATCAAAAAAAAGTCTGACCAATATGGATGCCACCAGTGGAGTCAGTAGTGTGGAAACATTTACATGATTAAAAGGTTTCTTGTTAACCTTAAGTGTATTCTTAGACTTAGACTTAAACGTTATTGATCCACAAGGGAAATTGTTTTGGGTACAGTAGCTCACTCATCAAATATAATACAGTGGTACCTCACCTTACGAAAGACCCTACATACGAAAAAGTTACGAAACGCCTTCACGTCAAATTTTGGTCTCTAGATACGAAAGAAAATTCAAGTTACGAAACGCGAAATCTCAAAAATTCAATTAATGCGCGCTCAGATGCACGCCCCAAAACGTAAATACACTTTATCAACACACACGGGGTTAGGTTCCAGAGGTGGCCCGCGGTGGGAGAGGTCCACGAGGTAGGACAACTTTGTATTTTGCAATTGTTCTACATGTTTTAGGGCTGTAAATGCCTCACCACACACATTCTATGCTTTTCTCAGACTGGAGTTGGGCTTTTCCTCGCATTTCTCTCTCGTTTGAACACTTGAACTTTCATAGATTTTCAATGGAATGTGTTGATAGTGAAGCGTGGGGGGGTGCACGGCTCAATATAGCGCCGAACGTGCGAGGGGAGCGGAGACACAGGATTACTATCGCAACAACACATCATCAGTAGGGTAAAACTCACCTGTCTCATGACGGTCTAAACCCAGCTCACGTTCCCTATTAGTGAGTGAACAATCTAACACTTGGTGAATTCTGCTTCACAATGATAGGAAGAGCCGACATCGAAGGATCAAAAAGCGACGTCGACACGGCGCGGGATGGAGCCGCAGCGCCCAGGCCATGCCTCCCCCTCGGGGCCGCGGGCCCGCGCGGGCCGAGCACGGGGTGATTTAATCCTGGTCTGGTCCCGGTTTGGTCCGGGTCTGGACCTGATCCGGTCCTGGTTTAGACCTGGTCTAGACCTGGTTTAGTTCTGGTCTAGACCTGGAAGTCACATAGAAGCAGAGCCCGCCTCGAGCGAGACCCCGCAGTCTTGCCCGCCGATAGAGCACCTTTCTCGGCCTGTTAGCTCACAGTGTCAGCCCTCCGGCTCTGGAAGTCACATAGAACCAGAGCCCGCCCCGCTCTTATTTCCGCTGAAAGAGCGTCTTTCTCGGCCTCTTAGCTCTAGCACGAGCAACGCGCTCCTCCAACGGCACTGCCATGTCCCGGGATAATCCTGGTTTAGTCCAGGTCCAGTCCAGGTTTAGACCTGGTTTAGTTCTGGTCTAGACCTGGTTTATTCCAATCAGGACGCAGAACACAAATGTTACACTATAAAAAAAAAAGTTACACTATAAAAAAAACAACCTTGGAACGGATCAGGCCTTTTCCATTGAAATAGCTACTCAACTTACGAAAGATTCACGTTACGAAACCACTTCTGGAACGAATTAATTTCGTAAGGTGAGGTACCACTGTATATGATATATAAAGGAGGGTAAAAGAACAAAAAGAAAAATAGCTGGAAAAGCAACCAAAGAGCAATAGACCTGTGTCAGATGAGACACAATTATATACATACAATAATGATAGTAAATATATATGTACAATCACATTTAAATAAGATTTAAAATACAGTATCAAATATGATGATATGATGATTTTGCTGAAAAAACCTTTGGCGAAATTCGCCGTTTTCTATCCATGTGGCATACCTGACCATCACCTAAAAGTCCCGGTATTATCCTAACATTACTACCTGCTGACCTGCTGTGCCTGTGCGACACTTCCCTGGTCACTCTATCCCTTGGGTTCCCTCGGGTTCCCTCGGGTTCCCTCGGGTTCCCTCGGGTTCCCTCGGGTTCCCTCGGGTTCCCTCGGGTTCCCTGTCCACAGTCTCTGGCTGCTCCTCTCCCTGTCCACCTTCAGCCTGGGCTGCAGAGGACGTGGAGGCTCCAGCCCCTCCAGAGAATATGTCTGTTATTTTAGAACATTTTGCAGCATTTATAGTGATATTTTTTAATCTTTTAGCCCGCAAATTCTCCGCACCTCCTTATACCAATATGATTACGAAACTGGCGGGGATCAGTGCAGAGAAAGGGGTGGGACCGCTCTCGTAAGCTTCTATATCCTGGTTGGTTTAGTCCACTGTCTGTATTGAAGATGGACCAATGGGACGCCTCCTCTAAAGTGTGGGCCAGTGACCGGTCTCTAAGTAAAAAAAAAAACAGCATCGGCACCGAGGAATGTCGGCCCACCGGGAAAATGCCCGGTAGGCCAGATGGCCAGTCTTACTTTACCCTCACTGAGGGTAAAGTAAGCCATCTTCTGTGAAACATGTTTTTTTAAACGATAACACACAAACCCCGAATATTTAGGCTATGTTCTCCCAAAAAGAAAACACTTGTGATGTCATGTGTCAATACAAGAAGTGCTCCACTGTGTTTTTAACTCCATACACCTTCACTAGAATCATTTGGATGATTTCAGCCTTGGACTTGCCAATCTCTACTGAACTTAAGGCAAAAGGATCTGTTAACATGAAAACTACCGATTCATGACATCATAAGGTGGAACAGAGCATTTTGAGCTTT
This sequence comes from Paratrypauchen microcephalus, assembly GCA_036785185.1. Taxonomy (NCBI): domain Eukaryota; kingdom Metazoa; phylum Chordata; class Actinopteri; order Gobiiformes; family Gobiidae; genus Paratrypauchen; species Paratrypauchen microcephalus. Next base: position 20,236 of record JAVJIX010000348.1, on the reverse strand, counting down.
GGAGATGTAAACAAACTGATGTAAACTATAGGCCGAGCAGGTAAGTGTCTGAGATGTTGAAAAAATTGAATAAATTTAACCAAATAAAATCATTTAAAGTAACTTGAGTATGTGGTGATTAACTTAGCAGAACTAAACAAAACTAAATAAAACAAACCCAGGATGTTTATATTTACTAGTTTAGTTGAGTATGGAAAAATAAACAAATATAAAATTAAGGTGAGTATACAGGGACAAAGGCCAAACACCCAAACACCAGAGTCATGTGACCAGGAAGTAGTGAGCCACCTGTCTGAATCGCTCTGTGAATGAGGGCGCTGTAGAGTCCACTAAAGAGTATACGCCTATGTAGAGTTTGAGGGTTTGGGGCTGGGGTGGACATTCGGACACAGCCATTGTAATATTGATGTTCAGAATTGTGTATCTATAGCAGGGGTCGGCAACCCGCAGCTCCGGAGCCACATGCAGCTCTTTGATCCCTCTGATGCGTCTCAGTACAGCGGTCCCTCGTTTATCACAGGGGGTTACATTCTAAAAATAACCCACGATAAGCGAAATCTGCGAAGTCGTCAGCTTTATATTTTACACGTGAAAAGTCCCTCAGTCGTCCAGGTAGAAACCATGATAAAAGGAGAAGTTCAATTTGTCAACTGGACAAAGTTTGTTTGGTTGAAAACATTTCGCTGCTCATCCGAGAGGCTTCGTCAGCTCTGGTTATTGTGCTGGTTAGACACTGCTTATATCTAGCTGCCGGGAGGCGCTCCCTCCCCTGAAAAAGCTCTGAAACGATCCCCCCTAATCTGTCTCTTTGTTTTTCAAATTACTCTGGCGGCTAGTTTCGCCCCCCTATTCAACGTCTAACGACTCTCTCCACCCCTCTGCCCCTCTAGGGCAGACAATCCAGGGCAGAGAACGTTTTCAACCAAACAAACTTTGTCCAGTTGACTTATTGAACTTCTCCTTTTATATTTTACACTTATTCTCCATGTTTTAAGCCTCACCACACACATTCTACACTTTTCTCAGACTGGAATTAACGTTTTCTCACATTTCTCTCTTTTTAAACACTCAAACGTTCGTAGATTTTCAACAAAAAAGCACAGTATTATAGAACGAAACCAAAGTGTATTTCGTGTGTATTTCACAGTTCTCATGACCGCTTCGCTGTGGCGGGTTTTGTCGGGGAGAAAACTTGCAAACATACAGCACTTCAGAGTCACACTGCGATCGAACATTTATATAAATGTGGCAAACTGAACGCATTTTGTACAGGAGACACGGAGAAAAATGACTGGCAAATCGTCAAAGGTCTACAGTCCCTTAGCCAATCAGGACGCAGAAATGCACGTTGATACACTATAAAAAAAACTGGAATTAACAAAAATCTGCGAAACAAAGAGGCCACGAAAAGTGAACCACGATATAGCGAGGGACCACTGTATTTAATTAAAATGTATTTTACTTTAGTTCATTCATTTTCAAAATGTAATTCTATGGCATAAAGGCAAAATAAGTCGTTATATGCAGTGTTATTTCATTTTAAATTTCAAAAGGGTTTTGTGGCTCCCAGTGTTTTCTTTACTGTGTGAAACAGGTCCAAATGGCTCTTTGAGTGGTAAAGGTTGCCGATGTTGGAAGAAATTCTCACGACCTCTTAGAAGAAATGCAGGCACTTTAATGTTGATCAGCAGAGGATACAGACATGATTCGTTCAGATGTCCTGTCGTCTCCCTGTCTTGGTACAGAACTGGGGTAAATTTAACCTACAGACTTGTTAACCATTAACTCATTACTAGGACCCTCAGGAAGGAACTTTATGCGGACAACGTGTCATGGTGGTACATAACATGGTAATAAAACACAGGCAAAGTCCAGTTTAAAAGACCACGTCTCTAGGTTTTTTAACTGAATCAGCATAAATCAGCCATAGTTGTCGTAAACCTCAATGTATTAGTAACTATTGATTGATAACACAAGAACAGGACATCAGCGACCTTTGACGTATTTCATAACAAAGATATTTTCCTCACACCGACCCCTGATCTATTGCAACACATCCATTTGCATACTGCTGGGGTTGCCATGACAACAGGCATTCTATTTCTTTATGACATCTTATTCCATATATCTCGCTTTGATGTTTATATCTTTCGCTTTGTTATTTGTTCTTTGTTCTTGAAAACTGTAGAGTGGCACAGGCCCTGTACAAACTCATTTGAACTTATCTGAACAAACAACAGTGACTGAACTTAGAGACACAAACATGTCCAAAGACTGGACCGACTATACGTTTGAAGGCAGCGATCGCCTCTATACTGAGGAATTCAACCTGACGGAGGAGCTAGGAATAGCATCCACTAATCCTGACCAGACCCTCTGAACTATCTCAACAGGAGCCCTGCACTTTTCTAACTCTTGAGTTAGACAGGGAGCAGTTAGGACCCCAAAACCATCAAAGGTCTAAGGAGGACGATGAGAAGATCATGGCCTTGGTCATGTCACGTCTCCAAAAGGCCTTTGAAGCTGTTCAACAGGAGCCCTGCATTTTTCTAACTCTTGAGGAGTTGGAGAGAGAGCAGTTAGGGCCCCAAAACTATCAAAGGTCTAAGGAGGATGACGAGAAAGGCATGGCCTTGGTCATGTCACGTCTCCAAACAGCCTTTGAAGCTGTTCAGACCAGAACCAGAGAGGAACGTCTGCGCAGACCTCCAGAAGCTTAGAGAAAGAGACCACGACCAGCATGAGGAGTACAAGTTACATTTACTAAAGGGATAGTGCTTTTTTAAAATGTTAATCTGTATGGGTTTCCTTCTAAAAGTTACGTGCGGTAACTCTGGCTTACCTATGACAGTTTGCACTCAGCCCGGTTCTGCTCACGTTCTGGAGGTCACATAGGTACCAGCGCCGGCTGGTTAGCTCAACTGGTAAGTCACTGACTTTCTCCGGCGGGATGTGGGTTCAACCCCCCCCCCCTCCCCCCCCCCCCCCCCCCCCTCCCCCCAGCAATGAGCAAAACCAGTGTGGGTCCTTGGGTAAGACCCTTCACGCTACTGCCCCCCAGGCACCGAAAGATGGCTGCTCACTGCTCCTGAAAAGGAAGTCAAATTTCTCCCGTGTGTCACTGTGTGTCATTGTGTGTGAGACCAAATAAAGACTTAAATCTTAAATCTTAAAAAGTAGGTTTGGTAAGTTTGCGGGGTTTGTTAATAAAGCTTGTTTTTCTTCTCGAAACAAAACATTTGTCCGAAAGGTGATATATTTGCGTCCCAAACAGTTTTCCACGAAAAATCCAGCAGCGTAGTTAGCATTCGCATATCTCATCTCGATTCGTATCACTGCGCGCCTATTACTTATTATTAGCCTGTTAACCTTTAGCGGAAGTGAACAACGGATGCGGATCCGCCGTAAGGGGAAGTTTACGAGTGAACAGGCAGCAGTGTTGCCAACTCCCCAGCATCGGAAGTAGCTATTGGCCCGCCCAGAAGTAGCTAAAAGTAGCTAGACGAGCGAGCGGTCCAATCCAAATGTTACCCCGTGACACTGACCTTTTATTGGTGTTGTTATTACATATACTTGTTTGTTTTTTATTTGTTTTTTTAAATTTTTTAGATTTTTTTATTTATTTTTTTGGGAGCTGTAGTCCAAGATCTGTAGCTTGCTTTTTTTTATTTTTTGTGCTGTAGTTTAACTAAAGCTTTTTATTTCTTTTTTATTTTGTTGTGCTATAGTGGGCAAACTATAGCTTTTTATTTTTTGTTTTTGGTGCTAAAGAACTAGCTTTTTTAAACTTTTATGTGCTATACAACTAGCTTTTAAGCAGTGCTACTTGTGACTTTGTGTCGCCAAAAAGAAAAAGAAAACAAATGAGAGCGTATAGGCATACACTTATTGAGAATCAGAGCCTATGGCAGAGGAATGACCAGACTCCAAGGCGATCTGACGAGATGGAGGGAGCAGAGGAGAGACTGGTGAGTGGTGTCTGTGCCTCTGAGTGAGTGAGGAAAAAAAAACAAGGAAGCGACTGTCCACGCCGCCCCTCTCTGCCTGTGTCTCTCTGTCTCTTTCTCTGAACGGGGAAAGAGAGAAAACGGCGTAATTTTTTTTCCCCCTCCCGCGATCTTGGAGCCCCTGATCACCAAAAAAAGTCGCTAGATTTGTCGCTAGTCGCTTTTGTCTAATTTTCTCGCTAGGGGGGTCCAGAAAGTAGCTAAAAATAGCGACAAAGTCGCTAAGTTGGCAACACTGATCTGTGCAAATCCGTTGTATATGTATAGCAGGGCTCTCAAGTTTTGAGCGGGGTCGTGCGTGTGACTGTAATTTCCGAGGACGGGGGGGGGTGCGAGTGAACAATTTTTGGCGCTTGAATTGCGTGAGAAATGCCGTGTGAGCGTGTGAACACGTCGAATTGCGTGTTGAGAGCCCTGTTTGTCTAAAGAACAAACTTAAACTACAAAGCAACTAATGAGAGTTCTATAAATGAAGTTATTACCTGATGGTTCTCAGTTTGTTTTATCATCACCGCACTTTGTCAGTGCGCGCTGAGAGGGGCGGGGAGGAGGGACCAGGGCGGGGGGGAGCGGGACATTTTTAACGGATTCATGTAAGAGTCTGGTCAATGCACCGGGCCCGCGGCTCACCGCGTCTCATCGCGTCTCACCGCGTCTCACCATGGGCAGTTCGGCTCTGGGCCGCGCGTATTCCGCGCGTAAGCCGTCGGGGGGGACACGTTACGCACAGACGGAGACACCGGGACCGGAGTCGGTGCGTCTCAGAGGAGACGTGGCACCGGGACTGAGGCTCAGGACGTGCCCGGGGGACGGCGAGCAGACGCGCCGTCCCCCCCCAGTGTTGCCAACTCCCCAGCATCAGAAGTAGCTATTGGCCCGCCCAGAAGTAGCTAAAAGTAGCTAGACGAGCGAGCGGTCCAATCCAAACGTGAGAGCGTTTATTTTTTTATTTGTTTTTTTATTTTTTAGATATTTTTTTTGGAGCTGTAGTCCAAGATCTATAGCTTGCTTTTTTATTTTGTGTTTTTTTTTTTTTGTGCTGTAGTTTAACTAAAGCTTTTTATTTTTTTATTTTTTTTGTGCTATAGTGGGCAAATTATAGCTTTTTATTTTTTGTTTTTTGTGCTAAAGAACTAGCTTTTTAAAACTTTTCTGTGCTTTTCAAAAGTACTTTTCAAAAGTACAGACTCCCGTCTGTACTTTTGTGTATACACTTTTGGTTGTGGCATTGCCATTGAATACAAGAGGAGAAAAAAGAAATGCTCTAAAGAATGAGAGGGATATGCACGTGACGAGAGAAACTGAATGACAGAAACAGAGAGAGGAATGACCAGACTCCGAGGCGATCTGACGAGATGGGAGGGAGCAGAGGAGAGACTGGTGAGTGTCTCTTCCACTGCCCCTCTCTGTCTGTGTCTCTCTGTCTCTCTGTCTCTTTTTCTGAACGGGGAAAGAGAGAAAACGGCGCAATTATTTTTCCCCCTCCCGCGATCTTGGAGCGTCTGATCACCAAAAAAAGTCGCTAGATTTGTCGCTAGTCGCTTTTGTCTAATTTTCTCGCTAGGGGGGTCCAGAAAGTAGCTAAAAATAGCGACAAAGTCGCTAAGTTGGCAACACTGACAGGCAGCTAATGTGAGCACAGTGATACGAATCGAGACGAGATATGCGAATGCTAACTACGCTGCTGGATTTTTCGTGGACAACTGTTTGGGACGCAAATATCTCACCTTTCGGACAAATGTTTTGTTTTGAGAAGAAAAACAAGCTTTATTAACAGTCCCCGCGAACTCACCGGACCTACTTACCTGAGCTCCAGAACGCGGGCAGAACCGGACTGAGCGCAAACTGTCAGAGGTAAACTGGTGTTACCGCACGTAACTTTTAGAAGGAAACCCATACAGACTAACATTAAAAAAAAAACGCACTATCCCTTTAAGGGTAAACCCCCTGAACTCAATCTCACGGAAGTGTTGATACCTGTAGGAGATTTTAAGTGGCTAAAACAAGGCTTCATTAATTCATGAACTCTCCTCACTTATTTACCGTAGGTATTTTCACCTACCAGAAGTGGAGCTCGGGTTACGTGCTACATTCGCTGTCTTGATAAAGAATTAATCCATACATAAGCCGCACCTGACTATAAGCCGCACCCGACTATAAGCCGAAGAGTGAGAAAAAAATAGCGGCTTATAGTCCGAAAAGTACGGTAACTGCCTGTCTTCTAGATGACGGGCGTGATATGGACATTGTGGAAGGGGGATTTGTGTGTGTGTGGAAGTGTGTTCGTACCTGTTGCCCCTTGGTGACTGATGTCCACGTCAGTTTCTGTGGACACTGGTAGCCCCCATGGCAGAAGTACATCAAGGCAAGTTGTGTCGTGGGCTGTCCTCCCGTGGACCCGCCACCCTCGGGAGGATCTATGGGGGCTGGTGTATAGTGTTCTGAGCGGCAGATATACGAGGGTCATTCAAAAAGTTCTAAGACAAATTAAAAAACAACTTTATTTTTGAAAGTAACAAAATTATTTTTCTATATGACATCCACCTAAGTCAATACACTTCTACAAGCGATGTTTCCACCGAAAAATTCCTTCTTGATAGAATTCTGGAGCTTGTCTAGTCAACCAGGTCACAACCTCCCTCTTCGCTTCAAGTATGGACTGAAATCTTGTTCCTTTTAAATGTTCCTTCAACTTTGGAAATAGGAAAAAAACATCCATAAACATTGTGCAAAGCTTCAATAATTTCTTTAGGTTTCCATTGAAGATTTGTTAGAAATTGTATTTGCTCGGACTTCAGATTGGCTCATTTTGAAGGGTCAAAAAAGTGGGTTGTGCAATATGTAACGTAACTCTTTGAATAACAAAGCTAGAATGCCGAAACTTGTCAAATGTGTTTATAAGTCATCAGTGGTACGATTCAAGGTCATTTTGTTGAACTAGTTTGACTCATTTTGAATTTAACTGCAGCGCCCGTCACCCACAAATGGAGTAAGTGGAAGAAGATGGATGGAAGCCAAAACAGGTGACTGATGTGAATCGCGCTTTGTGCTACAATTTTGTATGAAAAGTGCTTTATAAATATTGTTTTATGGATTGATTGAATCGTGTAGATTCGATGAGATTTGACTTTTCGACTTAGACTTTAGTAGTGATGGTGAGATGAAGCGTCATGAGGCATTGAACCACTTGAGCCAATTGGTTCGAGAAAAGGTTCATTTCTCGAAGCTTCATTTGTGCACGAAACCACCTACTGGCCAAGTGTGTAATCACAGGCAGCTGTATCTGAACCACAATGTGTGGCGCATTGAATTTTTGTGTCTGTTGGGAATGACTATTAATTACAAAACATGTATGACCAAATAATTTCTGTACATATATTATCTCATATGTGTATAATAAATTTTGTACGTATTCTGTGTGTGTAAATTTTCCCAAAATGATCATATATGACAGGTTAAAAGGACTACAGATGGAAATTAGCTTTCAAGCTATAATCTGATACAAGCATCTCTGCCTTTGGCATTATGTGGCTGTACATTGTCCTGTTAAATAAATAAAATGAAATGAAATGTTAAGCTGTTTTTCTGAAAATGACAAGGGCATAATCAGGCAGAGGAGTGAAAGTGCTTGTGGAACTAGGAAAAGGACACAGATTATGCTTGTGTAACTTGGACAATGATGTACAGGACAGGGGAATTTTTTAAAATTCATTTTTATTCAGAAACAAGAGTTTCTCAAGAAGTTTTGGTTTTCAGATCAAAGTGTTCCCACACAGAGGAAAACCTCTTCCTTGCTGGCTCAAGTCTCACGCTTTGAGAGCAATTCAACGTGTTCACACGCTCACACGCCACACATGGTATTTCTCATGCTGAAATTTTGGTAAGCAATTCAAAACTCTAGCCGCTGGTCACAGCACTTCTGTGCCCAGAAAACCGGTCTGTGTGGCTGTTATGCAGGCACCGCGCCGTTTTCAGCGAAAAAACTCACTCGCACCCCCCCACTCCCCCAATATAAATCTCACTCCGACCAAACTTGAAAACTTGAGAGCCCTGCTATCACCTATCCTACTCTCCTCACTCTCCTAAATCTCTCTCCCTAAACTTTCCAAACTCTCTCCAAACTATATAAACGCTATGCAACTCTAATATCCAGACTCTCCAAACTCTATCCAAACTCTCAACTGATGCAGCTCTCCTTGCTCCTTCTCGCGGCAAAATCTGAACCGCTTCCCGAAGTAACCACGTGGTACAGGCGGGCAGTGAGGCTTCGAACGTCATCATTTTGACTCCTCCCTCAAATGAAGCGAGCCTCGAATTGCGCTTTGCGGACACGCCCCCTTCATTACTCGCCACACGCTTCGCAGCCTCGGCCCATCTTGTAACATCACTAGACTTTAGACTTTATTGTCCCCAAGGGGAAATAAATTTTCACGCACACAGAGCCTGTTTGACACACACAGCAACAACACAACAAACACAAACACATACAATAACCGGCTGAAGTGATCAGGCTTCTGCCAAAGCGGGCCCTCCTGCACCTGATCGCCCTGTAGTGGGTGAGTGGGGTCCTGTTCTATTGAAAGCGTCCAATAGCCCTGTTGTTGAGATCTGCAAGGTTGGGTGTGGGGAGTCCAATAATTTTAGCAGCTGTATGAGTTACCTTCATGTGTGTGTGCAAGATACATTTTAAATAAACCGTTGAATGTGTCGTTACTGCGAGTTTGCTGGTGGTTTTTGAGAGCTGGGATTTTTCCTTTAAATGTTGCGCCCTGGTTTCCCCTCGGCCAAGACGTAACAATAGTAAAATACTTTGCTTTGGGGAACACAAACATAAATTAGTCTGTTGTGCTTCGCTAATCATGAGGGGCCGGTCTAAGCCAAAAATGCCAGGGCTGTTTTTTTGTTCCAGTCTAGCCCTGGTGGTAAGCTCCTATTGTAGCCACAACTTCCCTGGGACAGACTGACGGACGCGAGGCTGCCAATCTGCACCATCGGCCCCATGACCACCATCGTGCTGATGGTGGTCACTCACACGTCTTTCATACTAAGAAATGTGGGTGAAGTGTTATTTAAAGGGAATGAGGCAGCTGCAGAGGTCTTGGTCAACAGGTGTTTGGGTCACAGTGGTTTGACCCAGTTTGAGACCTGATATAGACCTGGTTTGGTCCTGTTCTAGTTCTGGTTTAGTCCCTATTTTGATGTGATGATTGTTCAAGTGTGAACACAACTTTAGACTTAGACTTTAGACTCAGTTCTGGTTTAGTCCTGCTTTAGTCCCTGTTTAGTCCTTCTTTAGTCCTGGTATAATCCTGTTTTGGTCATGGTTTTGTCCTTCTGGTTTAGTCTTGGTTTAGAACTTCTTAAATCTTGGTTTAGACCTTGCTTAGACCTGGTTTAGTCCTTGTTTAGTCCTTGTTATATCTTTATTTAGACCTTGCTTAAATCTTGGTTTAGTCCTGGTTTAGTCCTGGGTTAGTCCTGGTTTAGTCCTTGTTAAATCTTGGTTTAGACCTTGCTTAGACCTGGTTTAGTCCTTGTTTAGTCCTTGTTAAATCTTGGTTTAGACCTTGTTCAGTCCTGGTTTAGTCCTGCTTTAGCCCTGGTATAGTCCTGGTTTAGACCTTGTTTAATCCTGGTTCAGTCCTGGTTTAGCCATGATTCTGTCCTGGTTCAGTCCTGGTTTAGTCTTGGTTCAGTCTTGGTTTAGTCGTGGTTCAGTCCTGGTTTAGACCTGGTTCAGTCCTAGTTTAGTCCAGTTTTAGTCCTGTTTAGACCTGCTTTAGCACTGATCTGTTGTCAGGTGAGATGTATGAGCAGTTTTGACCTCCAGGACCAATAGACCTGGTTTAGTCCTGGTTTAGCTCTAGTTCAGTCCTGGTTTGTCATCAGGTGAGATCAGTTTTGACCTCCAGGACCATTAGACCTGGTTTAGCCCTGGTTCAGTCGTGGTTTAGTCCTGGTATAGTCCTGGTTTAGACCTGGTTTAATCTTGGTCCAGTCCTGGTTCAGCCCTGGTTTAGACCTGGTTTAGTCCTGGTTTATTTAGTTCTACTTCAGTCCTGGTTTTGACCCCCAGGACCATTAGTCCTGCTTTAGTGCTGGTTTAGTTCTTGGTCAGTCCTGGTTTAGTCCTGGTTTAGTTCTACTTCAGTCAGACCTGGTTTGTTGTCAAGCGGGATGTATGAGCAGTTTTGACCCCCAGGACCATTAGACCTGGATTAGACCTGGTTTAGTCCTGGTTTAGCCCTGGTTTAGTCCTGGGCTAGACCTGGTTTAGTCCTTGGTTAGACTTGGTTTAGTTTTGGGTTAGACCTGGGTTAGTCATGGTTTAGTCTTCTTTTAGTCCTGGTTTAATTTTGGGTTAGACCTGGTTTAGTCCTTGGTTAGACCTGGCTTAGTCTTGTTTTAGACCTGGTTTTGTCATGGTTTAGTCCTGGGTTGACCTGGTTTAGTCTTGTTTTAGTCCTGGTTTAGGTTTGGGTTAGAACTTTTTTATTCCTTGGTTAGACCTGGTTTATTCTTGAGTTAGACCTGGTTTAGTCTTGTTTTAGACCTGGTTTAGTCCTTGGTTAGACCTGGTTTAGTCCTTGGTTAGACCTGGTTTAGTCCTGGTTTAGTCTTGGTTAAGTCCTGGTTTAGTCCTCCTTTAGCTCTGGTTTGTTGTCAGGTGAGATCAGTTTTGACCTCCAGGACCATTAGACCTGGTTTAGCTCTGCTTTAGTCCAGGTTTAATCCTGGTTTAGTCCTGGTTTAGGCCTGATTCAGTCCTGGTTTGTTGTCAGGTGAGATGTATGAGCACATGTATGTAGATGTATGACCTCCAGGACCATTAGCAGGTCTCATAATGAAGAGCTTAACCCTTTGAGCTCTGGTCTCTTCTCTGTCGTACATTATTTATGATCTGTTTCTCACCGGGGACGCAAACCTCCACGACATTTTCCATTTCAAACTAAACCCACAAATCCGCTCAAATCAATACCTGACATGCAATTCCCAAACAAAGACAGTTTTCCCTATAGACAAAAACCCTGCATATTTAGGCTGACTTTTTCTCTCAAACTGAAAAAAAAACCTCCACTGTGTTTTTAAACTGTGCACCTTCACTACATTTGTCGATCTCTACTCAGCCAAAGGTAAAAAAGCAGCTGTTAAATGAAAACTATCTGAAAAAAACAGAATCCTATATTGTTTTTACATTATAATTTAAAGCTGCACTGTGTAACTTTTTGATTAGGGGTATGTCACCTGCTTGTTTCTATGGATATGTCATTAGACCGACTTTAGTCTTCTTTTAGACCTGGTTTAGTCCTTGGTTAGACCTGGTTTAGTCTTGTTTTAGTCCTGGTTTAGTTTTGGTTTAGACCTGGTTTAGCCCTTGGTTAGACTTAGACCTGGTTTAGTCATCGCTTAGTCCTTGGTTAGACCTGATTTAGTTTTGTTTTAGATCTGGTTTAGTCCTTGGTTAGACCTGGTTTTGTCATGGTTTAGTCCTGGGTTAAACCTGGTTTAGTCTTGTTTTAGTCCTGGTTTAGTTTTGGTTTAGACCTGGTTTAGTCCTTGATTAGACCTGGTTTAGTCTAGGGTTAGACTTGGTTTATTCATGGTTTAGTCCTTGGTTAAACCTGATTTATTCATGGTTTAGTCCTTAGTTAGACCTGGTTTAGTCCTTGGTTAGACCTGGTTTAGTCCTGGGTTAGACCTGGTTTAGTCCTGGGTTAGACCTGGTTTAGTCTTAGGTTAGACCTGGTTTAGTCTTGGGTTAGTCCTGGTTTAGTCTTAGGTTAGACCTGGTTTAGTCTTGGGTTAGACCTGGTTTAGTCCTTGGTTAGACCTCCACCAGAAAAGTTACACAGTGCACCTTTAATGCAGGTATTCTGTAACTAAAAACATTTTCAGAGAATTGTTCCATTTCTCTGCAGCTGGACTTGGCGTTTGGTCTCAGTCGAACAGAAGCTCGTTTGTGTATTGATCTTTCAGAGAGAGGCTGGTGTTACGGAGCTGACGATCGATCAGAGTTTGAGTTTAGGCCTAATTCTTCACCACTGACTAATGACAAAGAATACTGATGCTGCTCAAACTGGGAAACCTCTGAGAGATGGTCCAAGTCCAACTATATTCTTCTATTTAGTATGTGAGGGGACTAAACCAGGTCTAAACAAGGACTAAACCAGGACTAACCCAGGACTAAACCAGGTCTAACCAAGGACTAAACCAGGTCTAAAACAAGATTAAACCAGGTCTAACCAAGGACTAAACCAGGTTTAAAACATGACTAAACCAGGTTTAAAACAAGACTAAACCAAGTCTAACCCAGGTCTAACCGAAGACTAAACCTGGTCTAACCAAGGACTAAACCAGGTCTAACCCAGGACTAAACCAGGTCTAACCAAGCACTAAACCAGGTCTAATCAAGGACTAAACCAGGACTAACCCAGGACTAAACCAGGTCTAACCAAGAACTAAACCAGGTCTAAAACAAGACTAAACCAGGTCTAAAACAAGACTAAACCAAGTCTAACCCAGGTCTAACCGAAGACTAAACCAGGTCTAAGCAAGGACTAAACCAAGTCTAACCAATGACTAAACCAGGTCTAACCCAGGACTAAACCAGGTCTAACCAAGGACTCAACCAGGTCTAAAACCTGACTAAACCAGGTCTAAAACAAGACTGAACCAGGTCTAACCAAGGACTAAACCAGGTCTAACCCAGAACTAAACCAGGTCTAAGCAAGGACTAAACCAGGTTTAAACCAAAACTAAACCAGGACTGAAACAAGACTAAACCTGGTCTAACCCAGGACTAAACCAGGTCTAAGCAAGGACTTAACCAGGTCTAAGCAAGGACTAAACCAGGTCTAAAACATGACTAAACCAGGTATAAAACAAGAATAAACCAGGTCTAAGCCAGGACTAATCCAGGTCTATCCAAGGACTAAACCAGGTCAAAAACATGACTAAACCAGGTCTACAACAAGACTAAACCAGGTCTAACCAAGGACTAAACCAGGTCTAAAACAAGACTAAACCAGGTCTAACCTAGGACTAAACCATGACAAAACCAGGTCTAACCAAGGACTAAACCAGGTCTAAAACAAGACTAAGCCAGGTCTAACCTAGGACTAAACCAGGTCTAACCTAGGACTAAACCAGGTCTAGCCCAGGACTAAACCAGGTCTATCCAAGGACTAAACCAGGTCAAAAACATGACTAAACCAGGTCTACAACAAGACTAAACCAGGTCTAACCAAGGACTAAACCAGGTCTAAAACAAGACTAAACCAGGTCTAACCTAGGACTAAACCATGACAAAACCAGGTCTAACCAAGGACTAAACCAGGTCTAAAACAAGACTAAGCCAGGTCTAACCTAGGACTAAACCAGGTCTAACCAAGGACTAAACAGGTCTAAAACAAGACTAAACCAGGTCTAACCTAGGACTAAACCAGGTCTAAAACAAGACTAAACCAAGTCTAATCCAGGTCTAACCAAAGACTAAACCAGGTCTAAGCAAGGACTAAACCAGGTTTAAACCAAAACTAAACCAGGATTAAAACAAGACTAAACCAGGTCTAACCTAGGACTAAACCATGACAAAACCAGGTCTAACCAAGGACTAAACCAGGTCTAACCAAGGACTAAACCAGGTCTAAGCAAGGACTAAACCAGATCTAACCAAGGACTAAACCAGATCTAACCAAGGACTAAACCAGGTCTAACCCAGGACTAAACCAGGTCTAACCAAGGACTAAACCAGGTCAAAAACATGACTAAACCAGGTCTAAAACATGACTAAACCAGATCTAACCCAGGACTAAACCAGATCTAACCCAGGACTAAACCAGGTCTAACCCAGGACTAAACCAGGTCTAACCAAGGACTAAACCGGGTCTAAAACAAGACTAAAGCAGGTCTAATCAAGGAGTGAACCAGGTCCAAACCATGACTAAAGCAGTAGTAAACCAGGTCTAACCCAGGATTAAACCAGGTCAAAAACAAGACCAAACCAGGATGAAACCAGGTCTAACCCAGGACTGAACCAGGTCCAAACCAGAATTAAACCAAGACTAAACCAGCTCTAACCAAGAACGAAATCAAGTCTAACCCAGGCCTAAACCAGGGATAACTGCAGTTTGGGGGATTTTGTTTTTTAACTCAAGCCTGGCTGCCGTTTCCATGGAGACCGTACACGCCTCCATCTTGGATTCTTTACCCTTCAGAAACATGAAGCAAAACCAGGTCAGACACGGCTGTAAATGCACAAAACCCCCAGAGTGACTCCACATGAGGGGCATTCTGAAGGGCACCAGTCTCACAATATACAAACACATACGACATCAGCTCTTGGACTAAACCAGGACTGAAACAGGTCTAACCAAGGACTAAACCAGGACTGAAACAGGTCTAACCAAGGTCTAAACCATGACTAAATCAGATCTAACCAAGGACTAAACCAGGACTAAAACAGGTCTAACCAAGGACTAAACCAGGACTAAACCAGATCTAAAACAGGTTTAATCCAAGACTAAACCAGGTCAAACCAAGAACTAGACTAAGTCTAAAACAAGACTAAACCAGGTCTAACCCAGGAGTGAATCAGGAGGTCTAAAACAGGATTAAACCAGGTCTAAAACAAGACTAAACCAGGTCTAACCCAAGATTAAACCAGGTCTAACCAAGGACTAAACCATGACTAAACCAGGTCTAACCAAGGACTAAACCATGACTAAAACAAGACTAAACCAGGTCTAACCCAGGAAAAAAACGTGACTAAACCAGGTCTAACCAAGTACTAAACCAGGTCTAACTCAAGACTAAACCAAGACTAAAACAGGTCTAACCAAGGACTAAACCAGGTCTAACTCAAGACTAAAGTAGGTCTAACCCAGGAGTGAACCAGGAGGTCTAAAACAGGACTAAACCAGGTCTATAACAAGACTAAACCAGGTCTAACTCAAGATTAAACCGGGTCTAACCAAGGACTAAACCATGACTAAACCAGGTATAACCAAGGACTAAACCAGGTCTAAAACAAGACTAAACCAGGTCTAACCCAGGAAAAAAATGTGACTAAACCAGGTCTCACCAAGTACTAAACCAGGTCTAGTTTAGTCCTTGGTTAGACCAGTTTTAGTCTTGGTTTAGTCTTGAGTTAGTCAAGACTAAACCAAGACTAAAACAGGTCTAACCAAGGACTAAACCAGGTCTAAAACAAGACTAAAGTAGGTCTAACCCAGGAGTGAACCAGGAGATCTAAAACAGGACTAAACCAGGTCTAACCAAGGACTAAACCAGGTCTAAAAGGAGACTAAAGTAGGTCTAACCCAGGAATAAACTAGGTCTAAAACAAGACTAAACCAGGTCTAACCTAGGAATAAACCGTGACTAAACCAGGTCTAACCAAGGACTAAACCAGGTCTAAAACAAGACTGAAGGAGGTCTAACCCAGGAGTGAACCAGGAGATCTAAAACAGGACTAAACCAGGTCTAACCCAGGAAAAAAACGTGACCAAACCAGGTCTCACCAAGTACTAAACCAGGTCTAGTTTAGTCCTTGGTTAGACCAGTTTTAGTCTTGGTTTAGTCTTGAGTTAGTCAAGACTAAACCAAGACTAAAACAGGTCTAACCAAGGACTAAACCAGGTCTAAAACAAGACTAAAGTAGGTCTAACCCAGGAGTGAACCAGGAGATCTAAAACAGGACTAAACCAGGTCTAACCAAGGACTAAACCAGGTCTAAAAGGAGACTAAAGTAGGTCTAACCCAGGAATAAACTAGGTCTAAAACAAGACTAAACCAGGTCTAACCTAGGAATAAACCGTGACTAAACCAGGTCTAACCAAGGACTAAACCAGGTCTAAAACAAGACTGAAGGAGGTCTAACCCAGACCTACCCAGACAGAGTGAACATACTGTTTGTACATTTATGGCTTGAACAGTATGTTTTTTTTTTACTTTTCGTCTCTGCTTTGACCTTTGTTGTTCATGGTCCATATTTAAAAGCCCTTCTCACCCACCGACGCCCCCTGGTGTTGGTTTCCATCCCTGAGGCAGTTGTGAGTCAGTCGGTTGAAAACATCACGAGGCCTGGAGACGGCAGGATCCACTCCACTCCCACTCATCTCTCCACAAACACGACGAGGACTCACACACTTCTGAGGGGATCGTTTAACACTTTAGTCCTAGGTTTGTTCTGGTTTAGACCTGCTTTAATCCTGGTTTAGTCCCAGTTTAGACCTGGTTAGGCCTGGTTTAGTCCCGGTTTAGTCCTTGGTTAGACCTGGTTTAGTCTAGTTTTAGACCTGGTTTCGTCTAGTTTTAGACCTGGTTTAGTCCTGGTTTAGTCCCAGTTTAGACCTGGTTTAGTCCCAGTTTAGACCTAGTTTAGACCTGGTTTAGATGATTGCATTCTTTCCAGTGATAGGCCTGCAGCTGTTCTGTAATGTTATTAAAAGTGATTTGCAAATGGAAAATCAATGCAGAATTGTTTTATTTTTATTTTATTTAATGAGCACACAGTTGTTTTCAGGAGCACATTTCACAAAGAAAGCACAGGGTAATTTGAGAGCCGTTTTCTCGCAGTAAATTCTCCATGTTTTGTATCTTTTCACTTCTTCTTAATCATTTTTTCCTTGAGGATGTGCGCGTTTCTTTTGGCCCACGGACTGTCCGGGTTAATGCAGGACTCCGCTCCCGCCAAGTCGCTCACTCTGCAACACAAACACACGAGGAGTAACAAGACAGCGCCACCTACAGCGCCACCTACAGCGCCACCTGCTGCTCCACTCCTGCTGCTCCACTCCTGCTGCTCCACTCCTGCTGCTCCACTCCTGCTGCTCCACTCTTGCTGCCTCTCGCAGGTTAGTCAAATCATTCTGCTTGGACCTGGTTTAGTCCTGGTTTAGTCATGGTTTAGACCCAGTTTAATCCTGGTTTAGACCTGGTTTAGACCTGGTATAGTCCTGGTTTAGACCCCGTTTAGACCTGGTTTAGTCCTGGTTTAGACCCGGTTTAGTCCCGGTTTAGACCCGGTTTAGTCCTGGTTTAGTCCTGGTTTAGTCCTGGTTTAGACCTGGTTTAGACCTGGTTTAGTCCTGGTTTAGTCCTGGTTTAGACCTGGTTTAAACCTGGTTTAGTCCTGGTTTAGTCCTGGTTTAGTCCTGGTTTAGTCCTGGTTTAGACCCGGTTTAG
The DNA here is from genome assembly GCA_036785185.1 of Paratrypauchen microcephalus. Classification (NCBI taxonomy): domain Eukaryota; kingdom Metazoa; phylum Chordata; class Actinopteri; order Gobiiformes; family Gobiidae; genus Paratrypauchen; species Paratrypauchen microcephalus. The sequence continues at coordinate 3,041 of JAVJIX010000348.1, read as the reverse complement.
TCCTGGTTTAGACCCGGTTTAGTCCTGGTTTAGACCTGGTTTAGTCCCGGTTTAGTCCTGGTTTAGTCCTGGTTTAGTCCTGGTTTAGTCCTGGTTTAGTCCCGGTTTAGTCCCGGTTTAGTCCCGGTTTAGACCTGGTTTAGTCCTGGTTTAGACCTGGTTTAGTCCTGGTTTAGTCCTGGTTTAGACCTGGTTTAGTCCTGGTTAAGTCCTGGTTTAGACCTGGTTTAGTCCTGGTTTAGTCCCGGTTTAGACCTGGCTTAGACCTGGTTTAGTCCTGGTTTAGCCCCGGTTTAGTCCCGGTTTAGTCCCGGTTTAGTCCCGGTTTAGTCCCGGTTAAGTCCCGGTTTAGTCCCGGTTTAGACCTGGTTTAGTCCTGGTTTAGACCTGGTTTAGTCCTGGTTTAGTCCTGGTTTAGTCCTGGTTTAGACCTGGTTTAGTCCTGGTTAAGTCCTGGTTAAGTCCTGGTTTAGACCTGGTTTAGTCCTGGTTTAGACCTGGTTTAGACCTGGTTTAGTCCTGGTTTAGTCCTGGTTTAGACCTGGTTTAGTCCTGGTTAAGTCCTGGTTTAGTCCCGGTTTAGTCCTGGTTTAGTCCTGGTTTAGTCCTGGTTTAGTCCCGGTTTAGTCCCGGTTTAGTCCCGGTTTAGTCCTGGTTTAGTCCTGGTTTAGTCCTGGTTTAGACCTGGCTAAGTCCTGGTTAAGTCCTGGTTTAGACCTGGTTTAGTCCTGGTTTAGTCCTGGTTTAGTCCTGGTTTAGTCCTGGTTTAGACCTGGTTTAGTCCTGGTTTAGACCTGGTTTAGTCCTGGTTTAGTCCTGGTTTAGTCCTGGTTTAGTCCTGGTTTAGACCTGGTTTAGTCCTGGTTAAGTCCTGGTTAAGTCCTGGTTTAGACCTGGTTTAGTCCTGGTTTAGACCTGGTTTAGACCTGGTTTAGTCCTGGTTTAGTCCTGGTTTAGACCTGGTTTAGTCCTGGTTAAGTCCTGGTTTAGTCCCGGTTTAGTCCCGGTTTAGTCCTGGTTTAGTCCCGGTTTAGTCCCGGTTTAGTCCCGGTTTAGTCCTGGTTTAGTCCTGGTTTAGTCCCGGTTTAGTCCTGGTTTAGTCCTGGTTTAGTCCCGGTTTAGTCCCGGTTTAGTCCTGGTTTAGTCCTGGTTTAGTCCTGGTTTAGTCCTGGTTTAGACCTGGTTTAGTCCTGGTTTAGTCCTGGTTTAGACCTGGTTTAGACCTGGTTTAGTCCTGGTTTAGTCCTGGTTTAGACCTGGTTTAGTCCTGGTTAAGTCCTGGTTTAGTCCCGGTTTAGTCCCGGTTTAGTCCTGGTGTAGTCCTGGTTTAGTCCTGGTTTAGTCCTGGTTTAGACCCACATGAGCGCTCTCACGGTGCAGGTTCTGCTCGTGTATCGGGCCGTCACGACGGTGCTGATCCGGATTCCCACATTGGACACGTTGGGACAACAGCGGCTCATCCTGGGAGGGGCCACGCCGTCTACACGGAAACAACCAGTGTTTAAAGGGGCACTGTGGAACTTTTCTGGTGTAATGTTCCACAGTACGGCATTATACTTCTCTATTTCGCACTTCCTCAATTTCAAGTATTTGCATTGCTCAGAAATCCCTCAAAAACATCATTCTTATTATGAGTGGAGGCTCCTCTCCACAGATCTGACCTGTGATTTTACTTAATAACTTTAATATCCTGGAGACAAGCAGGTGGCGGACCCTCTACCGGGAAAGTTACACGGTGCATCTTTAATGTTTTTTGGTGACATAGATCGAGGTATTCGCTTTAGAATTCACCACTATTTCCTGGATTTTTCCAACGTGGTTTAGACTTGGTTTAGACCTGGTTTAGCCTTGGTTTAGTCCTGGTTTAGACCTAGTTTAGACCTGGTTTAGTCCTGGTTTAGACCTGGTTTAGACCTGGTTTAGTCCTGGTTTAGTCCTGGTTTAGACCTAGTTTAGACCTGGTTTAGTCCTGGTTTAGACCTGGTTTAGTCCTGGTTTAGACCTGGTTTAGCCTTGGTTTAGTCCTGGTTTAGACCTGGTTTAGACCTAGTTTAGTCCTGGTTTAGACCTGGTTTAGACCTGGTTTAGTCCTGGTTTAGTCCTGGTTTAGACCTGGTTTAGACTTGGTTTAGACCTGGTTTAGTCCTGGTTTACTCCTGGTTTAGACTTGGTTTAGACCTGGTTTAGTCCTGGTTTACTCCTGGTTTAGACTTGGTTTAGACCTGGTTTAGTCCTGGTTTACTCCTGGTTTAGTCCTGGTTTAGTCCTGGTTTAGACTTGGTTTAGTCCTGGTTTAGTCCTGGTTTAGTCCTGGTTTACTCCTGGTTTAGACTTGGTTTAGACTTGGTTTAGTCCTGGTTTAGTCCTGGTTTAGACCTGGTTTAGACCTGGTTTAGACTTGCTTTAGACCTGGTTTAGTCCTGGTTTAGTCCTGGTTCAGACCTGGTTCAGACCTGGTTCAGACCTGGTTTAGTCCTATTTCAGACCTGGTTTAGACCTGGTTTAGACCTGGTTCAGACCTGGTTCAGACCTGGTTTAGACCTGGTTTAGTCCTGGTTTAGTCCTATTTCAGACCTGCTTTAGACCTGGTTTAGTCCTGGTTCAGACCTGGTTTAGACCTGGTTTAGTCCTGGTTTAGACTTGGTTTAGACTTGGTTTAGTCCTGGTTTAGTCCTGGTTTAGACCTGGTTTAGACCTGGTTTAGACTTGCTTTAGACCTGGTTTAGTCCTGGTTTAGTCCTGGTTCAGACCTGGTTCAGACCTGGTTCAGACCTGGTTTAGTCCTATTTCAGACCTGGTTTAGACCTGGTTTAGACCTGGTTCAGACCTGGTTCAGACCTGGTTTAGACCTGGTTTAGTCCTGGTTTAGTCCTATTTCAGACCTGCTTTAGACCTGGTTTAGTCCTGGTTCAGACCTGGTTTAGACCTGGTTTAGTCCTGGTTTAGACTTGGTTTAGTCCTGGTTTAGACCTGGTTTACTCCTGGTTTAGACTTGGTTTAGTCCTGGTTATGGTCCAAACTGGTTTCTTTTTTGCAGATGC